>CM062820.1:1634905962-1635177559 GCA_031772625.1 Pinus tabuliformis | reverse complement strand
CTGCTTTTGACCAAAATATTGGTTCGGATATTTTTTCGGCTGTTTTTGCTTTCCGTCTTGCTACTTCTATTGATGTAATGTCATGCATCTCAAGTTCTGCTTGTAAATGGGTTTTGAGTCCTGAGACGTATGATTGAATCAGACGAGATTCTGATAACCCAGGTACTCGTGTTACTAAGGTCTCCCATTCTTGAGTGTATTCGTCCACACTTCCTTTTTGTCGTAACTTGATGAGTTTTGAAAAAAAACTCTTCTTCCTTTACACCTTGGAATCTTTTTAAAGAGTGCATCTTTAAATTTCCTCCAGCTAATGACGTGTGTTGTCTTTTTCCACCACATATACCAGTTATATGCTTCTCCTTCCATTTTCATGGATGTGTGCCTGAGCTTTCGTCATCGTCATTGATGTCATATATCTCAAAGTATTCTTCTGCTTTATTTATCCATGCAACATTGTTTTTTTTCGTTTCCATCGAATTTAGGCATCTCGACTTTTGCCCTTCGCTGGTATGTTGCTAATGGTTGAGCAAAAAAAGGGTGTTGATTGGTAAAGTTATCCCAGAGTTGCTTGTTTGTAAAGGCTGTGTTACTCACTTCTTGGTGGGGTGTTGCCGATTTTCTTAGGGATTCAACTTTTTCATGAGAGTCTGTTGACTTATTGAGTCTGATAAGATGTGTTCTTGATTCTCTTCATTTTCTTTTAGTAGTTGTTCGGGTGTACAATTCATCTTTTAACATAGAAGTTTCAGCATTGTTAAGGCATCTCTGATGTTTACTTCTGTTTGGACATGTTGATTTTCCATCTTTATTTCTATTCGATTTGTCGTCTCATGAAGATTTTTGATTTCGTCAGCTTGCTCTCCAAGTTTGATCTTGAATTCATCTAATATTTTACTGACCTCATCGTGGTTACTATTCATCTTATGCTTCGAGTCCAACAATTTTTTTTGGAAATCCGCCATTGTCATTGTCGACATTGAGCGAGTTTGCTGGGGTGTGTATTTATTTGCCAGCTTAATTTTTTTGTTTTTTGTTTTTGTTTTTATTAAATAATTAAATTAAATTAATTATATGAAATAATATTTTTTTTTTATTTTTTTGTTTAAATTAAATTAACTTTATATATATATATATATATATCTATAACTTTTATTAATTAAATTATATATATATATATTTATGTATGTTATATATAAATTAATGTTATATAACGTTATGTGTATTGAAAATATATATGGACGACTTTATATATATATTTGGAAATAACGTTATATATATTCGAAAATATATATTGAATTTTCGTTTTTCTTTGACCGTCACGTCCTTTGGTGGGGTCACCTCCTGCGGATCGTTCAAAACCTTTAAGCGGAAATCACCGAAGTGCTGCGGCTAACCCGGAATTGTATGCGCAGAGAATTGTATGGATGCGTGTGTGCGGAGGGAATCGGGCAGTTACACAGTCACGCCCTTTGACTGTTCAGAATCGATTTTTTTTTTTTGATTAGTCGCTATATGTGATAACTGAGCGAGCGAGGGACGACGTTAGGGGTAACTATGAAATTGGCGTTGATTCGACAATCAACTTCTGATTCGATGGGCAGCAGACAGGTGACAGGATTCCAGTGGAAGGGACGGGTGATGACAACAGTGGTGTAGACACAGGGTCAATGCAGCGGGGGACAAGACGGAAGACACAGCAGGAAGTCGCGAGGGAGACGGGATGATGGCCGTGTGTGAGCTTGGATGTGGGTTACGGCTAGGCAGTCGACGGTGCAGCAACAGACAGCGGTAGCCGGGTAGCACGAGGAAGTGATCTAGGCAGCAGTGGATGGATTTGATGAAGCGGCACAATGGGTGAAGGGAGACAATCGCCTGTCTGCAAATGATGATGGTGGCCAATGGGGCAGAATAGAGGACGGAGGCAACCACGACTTTTGCTCGGTCGATGGCTTACGTGGGTGGTGGGCAGTGGGCTCGGAAGAGAGCGGATAGGGTTTGGTGGCTTACGCAGTGGACAGAATGGTGATAGTACAGTGAGTATGGCAGCGGATAGGTGCTTGAACCCTGCACAGGCGAGAAGATTCGATGGCTCCGATACCAATGAAGCATAAAACTTCTGATACGCAGAATTATATGTATAAATATTTTATTAAAAAGATGAATAGACAGATGATACCATTTACAATGGGGTTCCTGGCTTAAATACTGCCACGGCACCCTTTGGGGAAAGGGCATGATCTTATGATCGTGCCCTTTCGTCTAATTAATCCTAAATTAAATAATAAATCTAAAATTAAAGACTAACTAATTTTTTACATAACAATGTCCTCCTTTCAGCGTCCTCCTTGCCCTAATGCGTCCTCCTTCTTCCCACATGTGAACTGCTCCTTGTATAACCCAAAGCTAAGGGGAGAGAGAGAAGAATGAGTGAGATGAGATGAGTTGATAATGAATCAACCTCACTTGTACTTATATGATTTTGCTGGGCATGTGTGCCACACATTTGCTGTTGGCCGACCTTGACAATTTTTCAAGTAAATACAAATAAATTCATATCTCCATAAATACTTGACGGAATCGGATGATCTTTAGATCAATCCTACACCTCTTGACAAGAGGAATCTAGGAAAAATATCAGCTGCCATAAATAAGATGACCCACATGGAATTTGGCCCTAGTTGCCAATTTTAACATGATCACATTCTATGCATAGTTGCACATCTTTTCAATCAACTACTAGTGAAACCAAAAACATATATGTGGCTGAAAAATGTATCCATTTCACTTAGGAAAACATGTATATAACTGCTGCAAATAACTGAGTGAAAGTGATGAACAAAAGGTAAAAAAGTCCATGTAAATATCATACCATGCATAGCTCCCCCTGAGCTCAATATACCTCCAATATGCAGGATGATCCTGTGGACCTGAATGTACATGAGGCTCAAATGAACTCATCATATGCTGCTGCAACAACTTGTACTCATCAAGTTGCCATACTTCTACCATATTCTCCCCCTAAGGTTATGCACCTCTCATGAACTCTGCAGTCCTCTATGAGTATGCAAGAAATAATCATGGACTACAGGAGGGGATGCTCTTCACTACTTGAAGAGTTGTTGCTCCTTTCTCCACATGGTCTTTGGCTGCTTCTTTTCTTCCTTCACTGGTTTTCTACTAGGTCCTCTTTGTTTTTGCTGCTTTTGTCGATTTTTCCTTGAATAACAAGGAAACAAACAGTCTCTTGCCATATGGCCAAAATTATGGCATGTGTAACACTCCACATGGCCAAGATATGAAGCAAGAGGATCAAATCTCCTGCTGCTCATGCCAGATCTATACCTTGCTTGCAATGTGCTTCTCCTCCATTGGTTAGATCTGCAATCAGTTGCCTTATGGCCAAACATGTTACATGAATAGCAATAACCATAAAAAGCACGATTATACCTGATGGCCAATCTTCTTGGCACAAGTTTTGCTGATGTGATTTGTACACTCTGCTCCTACAGTTAGCTGCAACATGTCCAAACTTGTGGCAGTTGTAACACTCAACCTTTCTCATCAAAGGAATGAAGGGGCTTTGATTCCTTTGAAATCTTACAAATCTGCCACGATCTCCTCTTGGAGCAAAAGATCTTCTAAATGTAGGTGCTCCTTGAGGTTTTATTTTCTGCTGCTGGTTTTTCTTCATTTTTCCTTGGTTGGTACTCTTGCTGCTGGTATTGTTTGCTATATGATTCTTTGGTTCTTCTTTGTTGTTTTTTCTTGCATGCAAACTGGACTCACCTTTTTGAAATCCAAGACCAGATTTATCCAATGGTGATCTTTGGATCTCAAGCAAACCATCCAATGCCACAGTGCTCTTCTCCATCTTCTATTGCTTTCTCAAGGACACCACTTCAACTTCTAATCTCTCACACTCATTTTCCTTTTCTTGGTACTGCTTCGTCATACCTTCCTCAACTTTTTCTGATTTTGCCAATTTCTTTAAGCTGACAATCTCTTTCTTGTGCTTGGCCTCCTTATCATCACATATCTGCAACAATTTTTCTTGATCCTTGCCTACAACTGTTAGTCTAGAAATCCCTTAATATCATTCTCATCTTCACTATGCACTTCAACATGATCAAAATCTGAATCATCAAAATTATAACTTAATAGAAAATCATTAATATTTATCCCTTTGGATTCAAGATTTTTTGGTTTCATCTCATCATCAGCTAATCATTTGCACTAGAACAATGAGACTCTTGTGGCTTAGATTTTTGACTTTGTACGCCGTTCTTCTTATTCTTTTTCTCAAACACCTTATTGCCACTAGTGCCATCTCCATATATGGACTCTAGTTTGTCCCAAATTTCTTTAGCATATTTCAAACCTACTAGCTTCTTTAAATCATCGTCATGAAGATTCTTGTAGATTATGCATCTAGCTTGTGCATCTGGCTGCAAAAATTTAGGTACAATTGGATCCTTGCTGCATCCTTCACATACTAGTCTCCAAATGTTAGATCCAAAAGACAAAAATTGAGATTTAACATTTTTTCTCCATACCTTGAAATTTGCAGCAGTAAGAACAAGTATTCTTTGAGAGTTCATTTTGATTCTTTTTCCAGATTTCTACCAGCAAAACCCATATCTGCTCTCCAGCGATCAAGCTGCAACCAAGAGCCCCGCTCTTATATCAATTGTTGGAAACCTTGAGCACTACTGGGGGGGGGATGAATTAGTAGTGTGTCTTATTACCAAAATTTTCAATTAAAACTTCTCTATTAAACCATGCATCAAATAACCAGTAGCTCAATGACAAATAACAAATTATAGCACATGCACCTTATGAGCATAAACCAAAAACCATAAGAAACAACATAGAATAAACAGGCACAACACATCAATCACACATGCACATAAGAAGACACAAGATATCTGGCGGAAAAGCCTCTCTGAGCAAAAAAAACCCTTGCTACTACTACACTGCTTTAAATCTTTTATTATGTCAAGCAATTGATCTTTTACATAGATGATTGACTTCCATCAACTAGGAGACTCGACCTCATATAAAACCAATTGACTCCCATCAGCGAGGAGACTCGATTCTACTGATCATCTCATAAGACTATGTTCTGAGTTCTCACACAGATCTACAGGCTACCATCCGCTAAAGGCCACCACGATCAACGATCCTTGCCGAACACCAATTGTACTATCCAACTACCTTTTGCTAAAGCTTCGCAATCACTGCTCCACGCCCATGAAGTTACTGCTCCTCTACTCTATTCAGACCTCATTTCATATATTTTCAAACTGGATCCCAAGACACTATGCTCAACTCTGATTCAACTCTGCAATCATCCTCTCGGAAGCAAGCCTCTCTGCAAATCATAATAAAAAATACCACAACAACATGCTCACTCCAAAATATAATTACTGCATAATACAATCAACAACATAAAAAATAATGGCTGTGTGCCAAATGCACCAATAGTTCTTGCAATAACAAATGTGAGAGTCACAAACTAGGAGCTATACCAAGCTCCCCATCTATACCAACAAACTCTACTACAACTCTCTGCATCTCTGATCTGCAATCTTTAGTTCTAAATCAATACACTGCTTCAACAAATAGATCTGCTCATTTTGTTGCCATTAGAACTCATAGATTGAAGCAATCCTGCTCACAAATTGGTATGAAGCATATTCACCCTATGCAGCCTCCTCTTACTCACATATACACACATCCAACCATCACACAACTCCAATATGAAAAATATAAAACATGTAGGGCGAAATCCAATTTTGGACTAGGATCAAGAGTTCACAAAGTTGACGAAATCAAGCCATTATCATCACTACTTGTGCACTAAAGGTGTTCACACCGATTGAAGGACTCTTTCAACCCATTTTGACCTTTGGCAATTAATTTAGAAGCCTCCCCGAACATACAAGTCGAAATACTTTAGATGTGCGCAAGGAATCCGGAGAAAAATCACTTCGAGGATGCATACGAGACTCTTATGAATGAAACCTACGTATGTACATGACTCTTATGAAAGAACCCTGTCTATGCCCTCAAAAAAAGTTTTCAACTCTACTTGGCTCCAAATTTCCCGAAACCAATCGTTTTTTTCTCTAAGCATCTGTACAAGCATGCAAACCTCTTCCAAGTCCTTTGACACCTATGCAAATGGATCAAACTTGTCTCCTAAGTGCCACTATCAAGTTGACCTAAAGGCCAACAAATAAAGGTTGGAAAGATTGCCAACAAGTCCTCAACTCTCCTCAAACACATGCACAAGCTGCAACACATCTGAACTGACCTTTAACATCTCTACAACCCACTATAGCACATCTCCATCATCATCATGAGACTAACAAACTACTGCAACAAGGTCAGCTCTAGTTCATGCACTAGGTCATGAACACCATTAACACAAGAGGAACCATCCCACTGTGGCACATCTCCATCATCATCATGAGATCAACAAACACACTGCAACAAGGTCACCTCCAGTTCCTGCACTAGGTCATGAACACCATTAGCACATGAGGAACCATCAACCACACCAATGCCATCATCTGACCATCATGAGTGTGACATCATACGGTTGACATCAATGCCAACACAACCATCTCAATGCCAACTCAACTAGTTGCAACCATGCTACAAGGAAGACATCCACACATCAACTAGACTACATAGGGTTGACATCAATGCCAACATGAGCTAGCTGCCATCATGAACCAATGCCAACATCAGCTAGTTAGAACCATGCACACCATAATGCCAACAATGAAAACTAAGGTTCTACATGATTTCTCTATGTTCATTTTAAACAATGTTCTACCAGGTTTTATATCTAAAAAGCCTTGTTATTTTGGGTTTTGGGGCTAGTCTTCCACTACCTTTATTCTTCAAGAGGGTTGTTAGAGATTCAATATGAGAAGTGTAGGGCTAATCCACTACCACAACTATGTACGTTTTTTAAGATCTTCAATGTGATATTTGTTAATTTTGTTAAAAGTAAGACACCCAAACCTCATTGGAAACAAATGTGGATTGCTTCATGCTAGTCTTTGTTGTTATATGCTTAATCTAAAACCATACATGTGAAGGGACATGACATTGAATAGCAACTAAGGTTTAGTGAAGATGTAGTTTGGACAAATTTGTTTTTAACAAATCATAGTGGCAATAATAATTCAATGAAAATACAAATGGACCAGCCCTTGCCTCTAAATACAGTAAAACGATAAAGCGACGAAATAATAGGATAAAGATGCATGGAAAGTTTGTTAAAAATACAACATACATGTAAGAAGAGACTTGCAAACTAAGTTATTTTGCACAAAAAATCAACAAAGGGGAGGTGTTGTAACTTTTGTTTTCAAGGATCAATATAGTTATGATTACCTATGAATATTTAGGTTGTATTTCGTCTTGTAGTCAAAGCTCTGATTAAGAGTACTAATATGGCATGTCAAGATGATGTATATCAAAATACTAAGGAGATCTTGAATTTGTGGGACTACCTAATTAATGCGATAGAGATGAAATGTCATGCCATGAATTTAAGCTTCTATATACGTTTTGTTTGGTTATAATGAGAACGAAGCTATATTAGTTGTTTATAATCATGTTCTACCTTATTTTTATAGGTAGGTATAACTCAGTTACATGGTTTATCTTTATAATTATTAATGAATGGCCAATTATATTGGAATGACATGTATGGTGTGTTGGCGTTTTGAATTTAACAGAAACAACAGAAGTGGAAAGACCCAAATTCATTCCTTTCACTGGAGTTGGAAGGAGACTTGATGGGAAGACTATTAGCACTTCAACAACACCTAAAACCTCATCTCGAACTAACATTTCCATGCCCCACGGTACAATTAGCAAATCATCATTGCCTAGATCCACTAAGTCTACAGTTGTGAAGAATCCTCCTGAAAAGCTCATGTTTGATTCAAATGCAAGTAATGGCTTACCAAAGGTATGCACTTTTAATTTAATGAACTATAAAAATACCTTTTATATCTATTTTTTCATCAATCTCTCTAAATCATTATCATTCTTTTCTTAGGATGCTTTAAAGGAGGTAGCTAAAGATGAGGCAAAAAGGATCCACCAAAGTTCCAAGCTTTTACAGGGAAAAAATATTTATTAAAGTGATGATAAGACACTTTATCTCCCTCTTGTGGGAATATTCAAAGGCACAATGAAATTAAGGGTTATCACATGTTATGCATTGAAGTCTTACTAAAACACCCATTTACTTAAGAATGGGTGAACTGATAGACATAAGACCTAAGTTCATGAATTTTTATACAAAGCATTAATTGAATGGGAGTTGGATATACGATTCAGTATATTTGATATAAGAAAATCAAGATGATGAGATACGTGATGAGTGTAGAAACTAGAGCCACTTGACTTGAAAGCACATGTTATTTGGTAGGTTAGGATATTTTATTATTTAGCACATTTTATGTGGATTATCATAAGACAAGCTATATGAGGATTTTAAGGTAGTAAATGATGCTAGGATGGATTAAGGTTAGCTGAGATTGTTCAATATGTTAGTGAAACAAAAATCTTTGTATTAGGAGTTTTCCCTTAAAGGAATGTTAGGATAAGAAATAACAAGGATTTAACTTGAGAAAATTCAAAAATCTGGTAAGGAAATACATTTCAACAAGAGCAAACAGAATACACACTAGCAATGATGGCTGAATGAGAGGAATGCTTCAAGATAAGGGACAAAATGCCTTATGATTACAAGTAGTTTCCCTTTCTTAGGAAGATGTTGAAGATATTATAGTCTAGAGATAAATACTCTTTTTGAAATACAGTTTTATGCACAAATACAAATATAGGTTAGGAGAATACACACCAACTTCAACTAACACACTAAATTGAATGCAATATTTTGTAATATAAAAATATTTTACTTTGACTTACACATTTTTTTCCAATGTTGTATTTAAAGAAACTTGGTAGATGGGAACATGCCACTCACTCTATGAGACATTATTTTGTTTGTATGGAACCATTTTTATGAATTATGTGAAATTTTCACAATGACATAAGCAACATGTAGGTTTAGACACTACATTGGACTAATTGTCTACCACACGGGTAATAAACCCAACATTATTTCTAACATGTCTTCATAATGTTTAATTTTCTTTGACTCTTACAAGCTCTAGGAATTACTCAAACTTGTCTCTAGTTAATGCTTTTCAAAATTTTTACAAAGTTTTGTTATGTAGTACACCAACCTAATTTTACACTTATTCCCTTGTAAAATGATATTGCAAACTCAATATGATTAGATTTCTAGTGAAATACTGAAAATCTTAGAGTTGGATGTTAGTTTAATTATTGTAGAATAATGTCATTAGATCTATAACTTTTGGGTATCATTCTTAGTAAAATTGCTTCACATGTAGTTGTCACTATTACCTTGTACTCAAACTCAATAGATAATAATTTGACTATTGTTTGCATCACATTTAGAAATCACATTTCTACTAAGAGCGGATATTAATGTAGTTTCCCTCTCATCTATATCTTTGGCAAAGTTTGAAGTTATGAATCCTTCTAATTTGACATCTCAACTCTTATAGGGAATTTATTATTTCTCTCATATATTACAAAAAAAATTACGGTTTTTAGTTCATTCTCTGCTTTCCAACAAGTTCTTCAAATTTTGTTTTTATTTATCCATATATTTTAGAGGGAATTTTCCAAAGTTCTCCCGAGTGAAGTTCCATTTTATTGCAAAATTAAGGTTATGCCATTATATTTAAACTTACCATTAAAGTATTACTATACTAAATAGAGATTACCGCAATTGTCTTGGAATTATGTTGGATCTATTCCATATTCATCATCACAATGTGAAGATGAAAATTTATACTCATATTGACTTAGAATTCTTCTTTAAAATATTTTAATAGCTAATATTCTATGCCAATATGAGTTTTGTGTTGAGAATTATAGATATTTATTGTAGCCTATTAAAATGTTTAATGAATTAAGATTTTTGAAAGGGGTGTGAAAGTTAAGATTGTAATGTTTATAATCATAGTTCAAGATACACTAAAATATCCATGGGATACTCTACTATTAGTTATGTTCCAAAATTATTTTGAAGCTTTTGATTTAATTTGTTGATCAAAAGTTATGTCAATGAAGGATGAATTATTATTTTTTGTCGTTATTAGAACTTAGTTCAAATATTGAACTTGGACAAATGATAACTTAGAATATTGTACGAAACATAATAATTTTTTTACCAATGAAATTTCAAAATATCCTCTTTCTAACTTGTTTAATTCCATCAAATTTGTGTTAGATTTTGAATCCCTGATATCATGAAATATTTGATACCATATAGTATTTTAAGCATAAGAACAAGATATAGCAGCTGTAAGATAACTACACTACCAATTGGAAGACAAAAAGAGAAGACATAATTATAAATCACTCAAAGTAAGACATTGCAATACCAATTCAAATTCTTTGTCAAAAGACTAAAGGATTGCTTGTATTACATTGAATAAGTGAGTACAAAATATAGAACTCTCTCTAGGAGAGAGGAATTATGCACTAGGTGTGGTTTCTTAATGCATGCAAATATAAAACATTGGTAAAATACCACTCAACAACAGTTACCATATAGTATTTTAAGCATAAGAACAAGATATAGCAACGGTAAAATAACTACACTACCAATTGGAAGACAAAAAGAGGAGAGAATGATAAATCACTCAAAGTAAGACATTGAAATACCAATTTAAATTCTTTGTCAAAAGACTAAAGGATTGCTTGTATTACATTGAATAAGTGAGTACAAAATATAGAACTCTCTCTAGGGAGAGAGGAATTATGCACTAGGTGTGGTTTCTTAATGCATGCAAATGTAAAACACTGGTAAAATACCACTCAACAACAGTTCCCCTAGTCACTCAACAACAATTCCCCTAGTCTCAGTTAAGTGGCCATAAATGGAGTTATCCTTATTTAACTATTCGTACACATCAATTAGCTAGATATGCACAAGATAAAACTCATACATATTCATGCATGTATGACAAATCTCAGTTAACTATACATGCACAAGTGGAGAACTCATGCACACACAACATCTGCACATGCAACTCACGTATGCGTAATTAAAGTGACATGCAAGTCAAATCTTCAAAAATAAAATTGGATACTGAAGAGATAATGTGCACTTGTCTAAGAGCCTAATATAGCTAAGCAAGTGCGCTCTAGATGCCATGTCAATGCCCATTCACTACCATATGTCATTGCCATGTGATCTGCTTTCTAAAAGTATGCCTACTATAGATAGTCGTACAAATATATTATAAATAGTCGTACAAATATATTATAAATAGTAAAGCTCCTAAATAGTAGAAAAATGTGTGTAGGGAAATGTGCATGTACACCAACAATTTGGATATGACCATAAATGTTAATGTTATGGTCATGAGAAGAGAAGATACTCCCTAAAACATTTGTTTGAAATTTGCATTGCCTGAATGCCATTTGTTTTGCTTAAAATTGAACAAGAATACAAAATCTAATAGAATATAATCTAAAACATATTGAAACTATAAATTAATGAGAAATTAGTTGGACCATTCAAATGCTATGTAGTATATTATGAAACACATGAGAATAATGAAGAATTAGGGAAATGAACTAATTCCATGTGATGAGTTGCACATTTTCCACCCTATTAGTGAAAATTGGTTGTACACTTCCACGTGAAAAAACTGTAACACATACTATATGAAACACAATATATGAGAGAGACAACCCACAATGCTTTATTATGTGAGAGAAGCTTATTTTTACATTAATCACTTTTTCTTCATCCCTTATACTTGATCACAATTGATATGCCTATAAATATTACCATATTAAGGTTTGATATAGACTTTTTGGAATGTTACCACTAAATCTTGCATCTTAGTGCAAAGCCTCACTAAGCAACCTAGATTGAGTGCAACAATGGGAGTGTTACCACTATCACCTCAACAACTCCCCTCACTTTCATGATGGATACAATTCATCACAAAGGAATCGTCCATAGTATATGTTAAGGATCATGTAACCATTTTGACTTCAGCTAAATGCCCCTAAGTGTTCCACAACAAGATTTATAAGTATGCAAGAATTAGTGTTTCGAGTTGATTAAGGTATAATTCCAAGAAAGTGAGTTTAAGGGTTCCTATGGCTCAATCTAGAGGCTTATGTCAACCAATATAGGCTCAAATAAGTTCCCAAACACATACAATCAAGAAATTATACTTGGTTGTCATAAACTAGGGTTTTAAACCATAAATTGCAACAAGCAAATAGTTTATAACAACAATAAGAAAATCTCTAGAATTTAGGATATAGGCATAAAATTAGGGCTAATTAAAGAGTAAATGTAAAGTATATTACAAATTTTCTGTGATTAAAATACGTATAACACAAACCATCCCTAGACGTCAGCTCTAAATTATGGCTGAAAATGCATGTAAATTGATAATTTTTCTTTTCCAATTAATTGCAAATCAATCCTAACCCTAAGACAATGACATCTAAGATAAAAATAATGGTGAAAATGTATGCTTTTGCTATAAATAAACCCTAATTTATCCTAGAACAAATATAAGAAAATTATTCAGGGTTTTTAAATATTGACACATCAGCTAAGGTTAGTACTTTTCTCAATCTAGTGCTATGAGAGTCTAGGAGTAAAACTCCTTGGAAGAAAAGAGATGGTGTGGATTCAAAGAAATTAAGGGAGACAAACTTGTGTCCCTCCACTCTTTAACCCTAACGTCCATCTATCTTCTCAGAGAGTGAAAGGGAGGGAGCTAAAGCTAGGCCATCTTAAGAGAAAATTGATGAAAATGAGATTTTAGAGCCACAAAATTGTTGAGAAATCCATTAGGGCAACAACTTAGGGTTTTCTTGAATTGATTTCTCTTATTATGACATCATCTTGTGATATTTATTTATTATTTATTCTTTCAAATTATCTTGTTCTTATCATCAAGATTAATGCCAATCAATGAAGATCACAAACAAAAGAAAACACAAGATGTAGGCACTCAACCAAAGGAAACCCCTAACAAGGGGAAAACCTAGTCAAACTCTTCACTAGAAGACTTAAATCAAATTGAGACAACCATGACCTTTTTTACCATGAAAAACTTTCCTCCATCCACCAAATCGGGCATTCAAGAAGACTAAAGTCAATATGAATTCAAATTCAATTTCCAAACCAAATGGAGTCTCCTTCTGCCAATTCTGAAATATTTGGCATGCATTCTTATCTTTGCAACTTCATACTTCTTACTTTAGTTGGTATTGTTCATTTAGGTAGAAACAAGATGAGATAATGATCTTCTACTTCTTTGCTGTCCTTTATTCCTTGTATAGTGAAGTAAATCTCTTTTTCTAGATGTTTTCACACTACATCTTCCCTTGTAATTACAGATCAAGTTCATCCTTTTAGATTAATGCCATACAAGGTTGATCTTTTTGCTTATATATATTCTTCTAGGTTGAATCATCTTCAATAGGGCCGACTTGCTAGATGTTGGAGACAACTTGAAATTCCTTGAAGCCGACTTGGTGGAGGAGTAATTACATGGTATATATATATATATATTTTTTTTAACATAATAAGCCCAAGAAGGGTCTACAACAAAATGATAATGATAATGACATAAGACACAAACCTATAAGCCTACGATGGGGGCTTTGACCTATGGACCAATGACCCAAGCATGTGTTGATCTTGATTGTCATTGAAGTCAATATGGCAATATTCTGGATAATAAATGATGATGTGAAGCCAAGTTTTTCAGATCCGTGAAGCAACAGGAGCAAGAAGCCAAGGAGGAAAGCCATTGGAAATCATCGTGAAGCCAAAGAGTAAGAGGAAGAAGTTCATCGGAAGGAGAAAAGAGGAACACGCAGCAGAGGAGCATAAAACAATGATTAAGAGGAGTTAACAATAATATTGAAGAAATAAGCGGATGGAGTATTAAACCATGGAAACCCATTAAAATTCCCAACGCATATAATAAAAGTTCACAACGCATCGGAGAAATCAATATCGGCGGTTTTTATCGCTTTATTATGTGTCATGTTGAATCCCCCGACTGCGATATGTATTACGGACCCAATGGTTCCATAACAATATGCTCTATGGTTATATCGCATCCGCCATACTGGAACTGCCGCATCGGAAGTTATGTATCACAAAGGAATGTCACACTTGAAAACTGTGATTGCGATATCATTGCGGACCGCTACACCATTGCAATACAACTCAATATAATATCGCGTCCATCGCATAATCACAAACCATTATGTTTGCATAATCATGTTCCATTCAAAACACCGATTGCGATATAATATGTGGACCCGACAGCTCCATTAGAATACACCTTTATGTAGTATCACGTCCGAGTATTGGAAGTTACACAAATCATAAAGGGTTGTCACCATCAGACCGCCGATTGCGATAAGACTTGTGAACCTGACGGACCGCCAATTGCGATATTACTGTGGACCCGATGGACCGTTGATTGCGATATTACTGTGGACCCGACAGACTGCCGATTGCGATAGAGGTTGTGGACCCAATAGATTTATTAATGATTGTTTAAAGATTATATCACATTCTCTCCAGCGGAAGACAAAGCATGTGCACACTTGTAAAACCTCCGATTCTCATGAAGTTACGATTACGGGATTAAAGGTGATGACTTGGCATTTGGGACCTCCATATGGGTATAACCTCTTTTATGTGGTTTCCGTGATTAATCAAGTCTACGATATAATTGGATTAAAGACTATTTGATACAATTTAATATACAAGTTGACCTCCTCCTAATGAACATGTCCTTTGGGTATTAGTGAAACCTGTATAAACACAAGCTAAATGCCTTGATCTCAAGTATCGATCTCAGGCATAAAACAGAGATAATAAGGAGAGTTCACTATTCATGAACTTGAAGAAACAGAGGACGCTGAAGGTCGTGAAGCAGAAGATCTAGCAGACGATGAAGGTGCAACAGAAGTTGAAGGTCGAGCGAAGAAGGAAGCCGAAGACAGAGTGGGAAGAAAAATATTTTGACCGAGTTCATCTTGGAAGGCTTAGAACTGAAGTGAAGCCATAGGGCAGACATCAACCTATTAGAAATACTACAAGGAGAAGGTTTGGTAAAGAATTCCTTGGGAGCAGTATAATACAATCAAACATTTATTGACAAAGTAAAACTATAGGGTTGGAGCCCTTGGGGTTGGTGCCTCAGAATTGGAAGGATTGGTGTCCTTGGAGTTGGTGCTCCTAAATTCAAGGTTGGTGCCTTGGTAAGATAGGGTTGAAGCCTCATCAAAGTCCAAGTTGGTGCTTGGAAAAAATTATCAGATATTGTATTCAATCCTTTTCTATATATAATAAAATCATTTCTTTGATTAAATTGTAAGGAATCTAAACTGGTAATAATAACAATTGAAAAGAAATACTGATTCACCCCCCTGAGTATTTCCAACAATTGGTATCAGAGCCAGCTTCTTCAGAATCAACCTAACAGTTGGAAGAAGGATTCTTAGTTACAATGAAGAATCAAGAAATGACAGGAAGGCTTCCCTTGTTCGATGGTACTAATTTTGGTTTTTGGAAAAAGAGAATGTCTTACTACTTAATGTCCCTTGGACCTGAAGTTTGGAACACTGTTTTGAATGGGTACAATGCTCCTCCCACTCTTCCTACTGATCAAGATGAAATGAAAGCGTACATTGCAAATGCCAAAGCTCTAAATTCCATTACCAGTGGAATTACTGATTCTGAGTTTATGAAAGTCTTGAATTGTGACTCGGCCAAAGAAGTATGGGATAAGATGGTTAGCTTATATGATGGGGACTCCAAAGTTAAGAAGGAAAAGCTTCAAACTCATAGGAGGCAGTTTGAAAGTTTTAAAATGGATGATGAAGAAGATATTGCATCATACTTCCTTCGAGTAGCTGAAGTAGTCAACTCTCTTAAAGCATTGGGAGAAATGATTGAAGAAAGCATTGTTGTTCAAAAAGTCTTAAGATCTCTCCCAGACAGATTTGACTCCAAAATAAGTGTTATAGAAGAAATGAAGGACCTAGACACTCTCAAGATGGATGAAATTCATGGAATCCTGATTGCCTATGAGATGAGAAAAGGAATCCCAAGTTCCAAAGATGCAACATTCAAGGCCTCAAAATCAAAAAGGGGAAAGGATGGAATAACAACAGTGATGACTTCGATGTTGAATCTGAATTGGCGCAATTTGTACGAAGGCTAAAGAAAGGATCCAAGCTAAAAGGTAAGCACCCTCTTATCTGTTTCAGATGTGGAAGAATAGGTCATTATGCTGCAAAATGTCCTCATAAGCATGACAGTGATGATGAGGAAGATTAAAAAAGGAGGATATACAAAAAGAAAGGATTTACTAAGAAGAATTTCCTCTCTAAACAAGATGAATACGATGAGGATGAATATGTGGTCATCAAAAAGAAATAATCCCAAGGAAGTAATGATGAATCAGATGAAGAAAATGACTATGCTCGAAGAAAGGAAGTACTATTTATGGCATTCATTGAAGATGATGAATCAAGATAGGAAAACAAAGAAGATACAAACGAATTACTAATTAGTGCCATTAAAGAAAACAAAATGTTACGAAAGAAGGTCATCTCACTTAAAACAAATAAAGAGGAAGCTAGAAGAAGGGAGGATGTCATATATGAAAGACATGAAGCTGAAATAGTATCTCTCAAGAAAGAATTGGAACAAATCAAAAGAAGTTGGCAAAGTTCTCAAACACTTGATCACATTCTCAACACTCAGAAATCTCAAAGTGACAAGTTCGGGATTGGTTTTAAAGAAGAATCATCAAGTGATAAGGATAATGCAAGAAGCTATGCCGATGTACTTTGCAGCAATCCAAAAGAAGAAAAATCATCTCATCAAAGGCTCGACTCAAATCCAAAGAATGAAGAAAGAGAAACTCCAAGAAAGAAGGTTTATTCAAATCATGGCTATTATAATAGGTACCAAACTATCTTTCTTGGGCATTGTTATTATTGTAAAAATTTTGGTCATCAAGCTAAACATTGCATGGCTCATAAGAATGAAGCACCAAGATTGAAGGATCAGACAAACAAACCATGTAGTCTTAAAGGGCAAGGACAAATCAAGACCTTCAACTCTTTTGATCCTTTGGCCAAATTTGATCGAATTTTCTCATTATGTAATGATAATGGACATAACGAACAAAATTTCCCCCTCAAAAATAAAGAAGCAAAAGATGAAAATCCCAATACGGATAAATGTGGTCTAGCTCTATGTGCTCACAGTGAGGAAAATCTTTGGTTTGTGGATATTGGGTGCTCCAGATATATGACAGGTGACAAAAGGAAGGAAATGTATCCTTTGGGAGTGGGTCTGCCAAAATTGTTGGAAAGGGAACCGTTACCCTTATTAATGGAAAAGGGAAGGCTCAAAATGCTTTTCTGGTAGATGGGCTCAAACACAATCTCTTGAGTGTTAGCCAAATCTGTGATCAAGGACATAATGTTGTCTTCAACACTAAAAATTGTGAAATAAGGAACTCTTCCTCAAGAGAACTTGTGGCGAAAGGAGTTAGAACATTAGATAACGTCTACATTCTGAACAAAATTCAAGAAGATGAATGTTATCTAAGTCAAACAGATGAAAGCTGGTTGTGGCATAAGTGACTGGGGCATACAAGTTTTGATAACTTATCAATATCAACAAAATCAATGCAGTAAGGGACATTTCAAAGATGTCCAAATTAGATCAAGCTGTATGTGGGCCATGTCAACATGGCAAGCAAACTAGAACCAACTAGAAGACTAAGGAGTTCTCCACATCAAAACCTTTAGAGATTATTCATGCAGATTTATGAGGGCCAACCAAAACTCTAACACTCCAAGGAGAAAGGTATTTTGATTTATTTGTTGATGATTATACTAGAATGATGTGGGTATATTTCATTAAATATAAATCTGAAGCATTTGAATGTTTTAAGAATCTTAAAGTTCTTGTAGAAAATGAAAAGGACTCCAAAAATAAATTTCTTAGAACAGATAGAGGAGGAGAATTCACATCAAAAGAATTTGATGAATGCTGTAAAGAACATGGAATCAAAAGAGAGCTCTCCACTGCTAGAACACCTAAGAAAAATGGTGGGTAGTTGAAAGGAGAAACTGAACTATTCAAGAAATGGCAAGAACTATGTTACTAGCAGTTGACTTGCAGCGAAAATTTTGGAAGGAAGCAGTTGGTACAACAGTTTATACCTTGAATCGAACTCAACTAAGACCAAATAATGAGAAAACTCCTTATGAATTATGGAAAGGAAGACCTGCTTCAGTAAAATACTTTAGGATTTTTGGAAGCAAATGCTTCATAAAGATCAATGATGACTCACCAGGAAAATTTGATTCTCGGGTTGACGAAGGAATATTTCTTGGATATTCTACCAGAAGAAAAGCTTACAAGTGCTACAATAATCGACTACGGAAAATAGTGGAAAGTATTGATGTGAAGATTGATGAAGGGCTTCCAGAAAAGAAAATTGAAGATCATGAAGTTGATCCCTTTATTGAAGAAAGCGAAGAAGAACCTGAAAAGGAAGAAAAATATCAAGAAAAACAAAAACAAAAAGAACCATCTCAAACTCCTTCAAAAGTGAAATTCCTCCAAAAACATCACCCAGAAGAGAAGATTATTGGCAATGTAGATGAAGGAATACAAACCCGAAGAAGGATGACAAGTACACCAAAGAGAAATGATGTTGCTCTCCTATCTATGATAGAACCAGAAACTTTTACTCAAGCAAGGATCCTCATTGGGTGGAAGCCATGGAAGAAGAAATGTCTCAATCAAGAAAAATGGGACACGAGATGATCCAGGTCTAGGTGTGAAGAAGGACCCTTCCAAGACCTTTTACTTTCGTGATGTGTTAAATTGCATTTTAAAAGAACATTAATGAATACATTTGCATGCGGAAAAGAAGAGGAACATAACAATCATCAACACATGAAAACATAAGCGTTGATAATAGAGTTCATCCAGGAGGGACTACGTCTCTGGGCCCCAGTGTCAAGATGGTGTAGGTCGCTGCATTAAGTGTTGTCAATAATGGTGATGTACACAAGAGATTATGTCGCGATCATACAAGGAAAAATGCCCTCGCGTAGGAGTGGCTCTAAGAGATGTTCCATAACTAAAACTCTCAATCAAAAGACTCCTATCAATATGACACAAAAAAATGCATGATGAGTATCCCACCAACATGGCACAAAAGGGATCTCAATGCAAAACATGCATGACGACAACAAGAGTATCCCAACAAAATACAACAAGGGATCTCAAAACATAACACGATGAGTTATGACAACAAGTACATCATATAGAAGATTCCACATCAAATCAAGCAAGGAATCATGACAACATATAATAAACAAGATCATGCATCAACATCAATCAAGGATCCATGTAGCATAATGTATAAAGAATAAATATATGAACAAATCATATACCTCATACCAAGGGCCATCGGAAGAAGCGAATGTTCATATCTTTAGCAGAAACAATCCACGGTGAATGTGTTATTCACATTGTCGACGCGCAGGCACAACCCGTTACCAATCTGGACTTCGGCTCCCCTTGCATCGATCATTTTCTGGCTTGTCCCAATCCGGGCATCTGAAACAGAAGTTGTCAAAAGTGCTGAAGCTTGCTTCAATCTCACAGCAACGATTATACAAGAAGAATACTGCTCTGGACTCGCTGCAATGTAGCTCTCTCGCTATCTCGCTGTCTAGTGCTCTGGCTACGTCGTTGTAGCTTTGCGGCTCTGCCTGACCCTCTAGTTTGTGGCTCACCTTCACGCACTGCCTCGACCAAGCTCTATGGCTCTCTGTGGCTCTGCGACGCTCTGGCTTTCAAGCGCTCTGCTTTCATGCTTCTCTACGTGACTCACGACACTGTCTAGCTATCTCTGGCTATTTGGCCCTCTCGTGCTGTGGCTCTCCATCGGGCGCAGCCTCCTCATTGCCTCTCTGGCACTCTAAAACACAGGTTCTCGGGCTCCCCCTCTCTAGCCTCGGCTCTCTGCATTCATCATGTTTTATAACACGTTTTTATGACAAAGGCCACTTAAAACAAGATTTGTTTTGTTTATAATAGAAGTCGTTTGCATACAAGGATCGACGGGTGCAACAAAAACCTTGGAATATCCTTTTTTATGTTAAACAAAAATACACGTGGAAACACTAAAAAACTGAAAACCCCGGACTTCAAATTTCATCAAATCAGGTCCATAAACCCATCGGGTCTGCGCTATATCGCAATTGCATATTGCTCTGTCAATGGCCCTATATATCGGGGGACCACCGATTGTCGATATGCCGATTTGCAGATTGCTAATATGTCGATTAGATCTAGACCGTTGATCTGTTCCTTGATCAGACGGTCCAGATTGCATCGCATGTCGCTATTGCATCGCCCCTTGGTATCTGGGATCACCGATCTCCCGATCACTGATTTAATCCTGGTCGTTGATCTGTTTTCTGATCCGACAACTGAGATCGCGCATTGCTAATCGCTATCGCATATCGCAATCGTTGCGGCCCAGGGTTCTGCCTTTGGCATCCGCCGATGCCGATCGTCGATCGCATGAATTAAGTCCTCGATATCGCATGCCTGTCTTCCTCTGACCTGATATATCAGAGATCGTCGATCGAGGGTTCTAAAGGCCCGACCTTAAGTCTGTCCTTTGGACTCCTCCAATTGCGATTGCCTTTATAAGGCTTGAAAACCATTTTTATGAGAAAAAGCCTCCTTTTTTCAAAGGAACCAAGGAAATTTTTTCGTGATAACTTCATCATCCGAACTCGGATTGAAGTGCCATTCATAGATCCATGATTAGGATGACAAGATCTATGCTCTAGTCTTGGTTCGAAGTCATTATGAGCACTTTGATTTTTGAGCCCTCTTTGTCCTGTGTGTCTCTCTGGAGCCACTTGGATCAATCCTCCCTACTGAGGAGCTTTTTTTCCTCCAAAAGCATGAAAATTAATCTGCAACTCTCTCTATACCCTGTCTGCATCACAAGCATCCTGAAAAGGCCTCGCTTCCATCTCCTTCACCTTTGTTCTTCAGAGCCTTAAGCGATGAGACGACACCTTCTACCTCTGCATCTGTAGTACATTGTTTTGCAAATTACATGTTGGAATGACATGACCAACTAAAGACCCAAACATCCCATACTTGCCACGAGTTTATAACACATACTAGGTGGTCAAGTTTACAACAAGATGGATGTAATATCACAGCTACGAAAACAAGGCCAACACATCATTGTTGCTTCAAAAAGTGATGGAAAACACATCATCACTACAACACATGATTTACATACATAAGGCCAAACACTATTGTTTCGACAAGTGACAGAAACATCACTTTCAGAGTTTTAACATGCAACTCAAAATACGACTCAAAACATGACCAAACATCATTGCTACTGACCAAGTGTTGGAAACACATCATCACGTTTACATTTTAAAATGCAACAAGTGACTTACAAAAGAATGACCATGAAACGACAACATGTCTAGAAACCATTTTTCACCGATCAATGTGAATGGATCACCTCCTTGAGGTGGTTTTGCATGTCGAACAACTGCTCTCCCTAGTTCACGCACTGACGCTTTGTCTTTAAGGTGCTGCTCTGGATGGAGCCTCCAACAAGTGGCTCTTTGATGGCCATTTCTGTTGCAATGACTGCAGTAGGTTTTCTTCCTCCATATGTGCTTAACCTGTTTCTTTTCATGCTGTTGAGAGGGTCTTTCACGCCTCATGAGTGCTGCCATTCTTTTCCAACACTTAGAAAAGTTATGATTAGGTAAACCACAAAAGGTACATGTTTTTTGATGGCTTGATCTTTGTTCATTATTAACGACACAATCATAATAAAAATGAACATTCGAAGATCGAAAATGGGTATACCTTCCCTTGCTGTTTCTGATGTCAGTCTGGCGATGAGAGTTTGCCTCAGCTCTTTCCCTGCAATGGAAACTGCCATGGGATGATGGGGATGTTTTCCCATCATTCTCTTTCCTCGACGATGCCTTAGACGAATCTGACACCTTTGAGCACTTTCCTTTAGTGTATCTCGAGCCCGCAAATGGATGTTCGTCCACAACCTCCAAAGTTGGAGTGATGCCTTGGTTATTAACACCAAGTTCTTCTTTCTCCTCGTGCCTCATCCTTGTAAGGAGCCTCATGTTTGTCCCTGTAATTGGGATCTCCAAATCTCCAACAGACATCATACCATGAGAAGATGAAATCGAAAGGAAATTAACCTATTTTACCTCCTCTTTCGATTTGGAAAGAATTGATGATGGTTTCTCATCATCCGTTGTTGGTGGTTCGCTTGTTGTCTCAGTGCATTCCCCAACTTCTTTCTTGACATACCCAAGTCCTGCCTGACGGGGTAATTCTTCTACTTTGATGGGGTTGATAATGCCTTGGCCATTAACGCCCAAGCCTTTTCCTTCATACCCCATTCTCTTTAACAGTTTGGAGCCAATTCCTGTGGTATGATTTTCAAACACAGTGAAATCATCATCAGGAAACATACATGAAGATGGAGAACTACTTTTTACCTCACATGGGTCTCGCTGCAGCTTTTCCAAGGCCTCGTCCTTTGCTTGTAGCTGTCGTAGCAAACTTTGTTTCTCCTCTTTCTCTTCATGTAGACGCATCTTCAATTCATCGTTCTTTGTTTGAAGATTATGTTTGTTTTGCTTCAGTTCATCCATGGCCTCTTCCGTGGCTTGCAACTGAAGCTGCAATCGCTCCTTTTCCTCTGTCTCTTTCTGTAGAGTTTCATACACGATTTCCACTTTCTTGGAAATTTCGACCACAGTCTCGTACATCGCTCTTTCATCTTCTGTCCTTGTTCACACCGCAATTCACATACACGTAAAGACAACTCTGATACCACTAATCCAGGTCCGGGTGTGAAGAAGGACCCTTCCAAGACCTTTTACTTTCATGATGTGTTAAATTGCATTTTAAAATAACATTAATGAATACATATGCATGCAGAAAAGAAGAGGAACATAACAATCATCAACACATGAAAACATAAGCGTTGATAATGGAGTTCGTCCAGGAGGGACTACGTCTCCAGGCCCCGGTGTCAAGATGGTGTAGGCCACTGCATTAAGTGCTGTCAATAATGGTGATGTACACAAGAGATGATGTCGCGATCATACAAGGAAAAATTCCCTCACGCAGGAGTGGCTCTAAGAGATGTTCCACAACTGGAACTCTCAATCAAAAGACTCCTATCAGTATGACACAAAAACATGCATGATGAGTATCCCGCCAACATGGCACAAAAGGGATCTCAATGCAAAACATGCATGATGACAACAAGAGTATCCCAACAACATACAACAAGGGATCTCAAAACATAACATGATGAGTTATGACAGCAAGTACATCACATAGAATATTCCGCATCAAATCAAGCAAGGAATCATGACAACATATAATAAACAAGATCCTACATCAACATCAATCAAGGATCCGTGCAACATAATGTATAAAGAAGAAATATATGAACAAATCATATACCTCACACCACGAGCCATCGGAAGAAGCGGATGTTCATATGTTTAGCAGAAACAATCCACGGTGAATGCGTTGTTCACATTGTCGATGCGTAGGCACAACCCGTTACCAATCTGGACTTCAGCTCTCCTTGCATCGATCGTTTTCTGGCTTGTCCCAATTCGGGCATCTGAAACATAAGTTTTCAAAAGTGTTGAAGCTTGCTTCGATCTCACAGCAGCGATTATACAAGAAGAAGACTGCTATGGACTCGCTGTAATGTAGCTCTCTGGCTAGCTGGCTGTGTAGCGCTTTGGCTACGTAGCTGCAGCTTTGTGGCTCTGCCTGACCCTCTGGTTCGTGGCTCACCTTCATGCACTGCCTCGATCAAGCTCTATGGCTCTCTGCGGCTCCCGTCTCTCTGGCTTTCAAGTGCTCTGCTTTCATGCTTCTCTGCGTGACTCACGAAACTGTCTAGCTAGCTCTAGCTATCTGGTTGTCTCGTGCTGCGGCTCTCCATCGGGTGCAACCTCCTCATTGGCTCTCTGGCACTTTAGGCTCTCGGGCACTCTAGCACACAGGCTCTCGGGCTCCCCCTCTCTAGCCTCGGCTCTCTGCATTCATCGTGTTTTATAACACGTTTTATGACAAAGGCTGCTTAAAACGGGATCTGTTTTGTTTATAATAGAAGTCGTTTGCATAGAAGGATTAGCGGGCGCAACAAAAACCTCGGAATAGCCTTTTTTATGTTAAATAGAAATACACGCGGAAACACTAAAAAACTGAAAACCTCGGACTTCAAATTTCATCAAATGGGGTCCATAAACCCATCGGGTCTGCGCTATATCGCAATTGCATATCGCTCTGTCAATGGCCTTGTGTATCGGGGATCGCTGATCACCGATACGCTGATCCGCCGATCGCCGATATGCTAATTAGATCTGGACCGTTGATCTGTTCCTTGATCAGACGGTCCAGATTGCATCGCATGTCGCTAGCGCATCGCCCCTTGGTATCTGGGATTGCCGATCTCTCGATCGCTGATTTAATCCTGGCTGCTGATCTGTTTTCCGATTCGAGGGCTGAGATCACGCGTCGTTGATCGCTATCGCATATTGCGATCGCTGCGGCTTGGGGGTTCTGCCTTTGGCATTTGCCGACGCCGATCGCTGATGCTAATTGCTAATCACATGACTTAAGTCCCCGATATCTTATGCCTGTCTTCCTCCGACCTGATATATTGGAGATCGCCGATCGGGGGTTCTAAAGGCTCGGCCTTATGTTCTAAAGGTAACTCTTTTCAGGATAACTTCATCATCTGGACTCGAATTGAAGTGCTCTTCACACCTCCATGATCAGGATGACGAGATCTACTCTTTGGTCCTGGTTCGAAGTCATTCTAAGCACTTTGATTTTTGAGCCCTCTTTGTCCTATTTGTCTCTCTGGAGCCACCTAGATCACGGGAGCTAGTACCTCGTCCAAAGGATAAATGTATAATTGGAGCTAAGAGGGTGTTCAAAAAGAAATGAATGAAGATGGATAAATCATCAGAAATAAGGTAAGTCTTGTTTGTAAAGGTTATTCACAAATTGAAGGAATTGATTTTGAAGAAACCTTTGCACCGATAGCTCGTATGGAAGCTATAAGGATGTTCTTGGAATTTGCATGCTCAAAAGGATTCAAAGTCTATCAAATGGACGTAAAATCAACATTTCTGAAAGGGGAGCTCAAGGAAGAAGTCTACATGGAGTAACCAAAATGTTTTGATATAGCAAAAGGAAAAGACTTTGTATGTAAGTTGAAAAAGGCATTATATGGTTTGAAACAAGCTCCTAGAGCGTGGTACGCAAGATTGGATCACTATCTACAACAACAAAAATTCAAAAAGGGGGTGGCAGGAAGTAATCTCTACATGAAGATGGATGAGGATAAATTACTAATCACCCTTGTATATGTTGATGATCTGATTTTTGCTAGCAATAATGATGAAATGAGCCATGAGTTTGCTCAAAATATGTCAAAAGAATTCGAAATGTCAATGATTGGTGAGCTATCCTACTTCCTTGGACTACAAGTATCACAACCACAACAGGCATGTTTATCTTTCAAACAAAATATCTCAAAGACATGCTTAAAAGATATGGAATGGAAGAATGTGCACCTATGAGCACACCGATGACCACAAACTGCAAATTAAGCAAAGATGATGAATCCCCCCCGTAGATGCAACTCTTTACAGGTCAATAATTGGAGCTCTCTTATACTTAACTGCTACAAGGCCCGACATTATGCAAGCAGTGGGAATGGTGGGAAGATTTCAATAAGCTCCTAAGCAATCCCACATGTTGGCTGTGAAAAGAATTCTCAGATACTTGAAAGGAACTCTTGACTTTGGTCTTTGGTATCCCAAAAGCACAAATACTATAGTGACAACTTATACCGATGTTGATTGGGCTGGAAGCATGGATGATCATAAAAGCACCAGTGGAAATGCATTTTTTATGGGAGATTTCTTGGTAGCTTGGCTCAACAAAAAACAATCATCTATATCTCTCTCTACAGTTGAAGCCAATATATAGCCGCAACTAACTGTTGTACACAAATACTATGGATGAAGGAATCTTTGAAGGATGTCAACATAGAAACTAAACAACCAATCACCATCTATTGTGATAACACAAGTGCTATCAGTCTTAGTAAAAATCCAGTGATGCACTCAAAAACCAAACATATACCAATCAAGTATCATTTTCTCCGTGAACAGGTGGTTGAACAAAACATCAAGTTGGAATATATCAATACCAAGGAACAGATTGCAGATATTTTCACCAAACCTCTTCCTCGAGAAGCATTTGAACATCTCTGTCAAAAGATGGGGGTTATTGCTTTAGCATCACACTAAACTGATTCTTAAAATGCCGCATGACAGGGGGAGCAGTTTGACAGGGGGAGCAGTTTGACAGGAGGAACAATTCGATAGGGGGAGTCCTTGTGCACTCCTTTGCCATTGATGTCAAAGGGGGAGAGAAGAAGAATATTGCCGTCAATGAAAAAGGGGGAGATTGTTGATCTAGATTGTCATTGATGTAAATGTGGAAATATTCTAGATACTAAATGATGATGTGAAGCTGAGCAAAGCAGATCCGTGAAGCAACAGGAGCAAGAAGCCAAGGAGGAAAGCCATCAAGGAAGCCATTGGAAATCATCGTGAAGCCAAAGAGTAAGAGGAAGAAGTTCATCGGAAGGAGCAAAGAGGAACACACAGCGGAGGAGCATAAAACAATGATTAAGAGGAGTTAACAGTAATATTGAAGAAATAAGCGGAGGGAGTATTAAACCATGGAAACCCGTTAAAATTCCCAATGCATATAATAAAAGTTCACAGCGCATCGGAGAAATCAATATCGGCATTTTTATCGCTTTATTATGTGTCACGTTGAATCCCCTGACTGTGATATGTATTATGGACCCATTGGTTCCATAACAATATTCTCCATGGTTTATCGCATCCGTCATACCGGAACTGCCGCATCGGAAGTTATGTATCACAAAGGAATGTCACACTTGAAAACTGCAATTGCAATATCATTTCGGACTTGCTGCACCATTGCAATTCAAATCAATATAATATCACATCCTTCGCATAATCGAAAACCATTATGTTCACATAATCATGTTCCATTCAAAACGCTGATTACGATATACTATGCGAACCTGAAAGTTCCATTAGAATACACCTTTATGTAATATCCCGTCCAGGTATCGGAAGTTACGCAAATCATAAAGGGTTGTCACCATCGGACCACCGATTGTGATAAGACTTGTGAACTTGACGAATTGCCGATTGCGATATTACTGTGGACCCGACAGGCCACCAATTGCGATATTACTATGGACCCGACGGACCGCCGATTGTGATAGAGGTTGTGGACCCAACATATTTATTAATGACAGAGCATGTGCACACTTGTAAAACCTTCAATTCTCATGAAGTTGCGATTGTGGGATTAAAGGTGATGACTTGGCATGTGGGACCTCCATGTGGGTATAGCCTCTTTTATGTGGTTTCCATGATTAACCAAGTCTACGATATAATTGGATGAAAGACTATTCGATATACTTTAATATACAAGTCAGCCTCCTCCCAATGAACGTGTCCTTTGGGTATTAGTGAAACTCGTATAAACACAAGCTAAATCCCTTCAACTCAAGTATTGATCTCGGGCATAAAAAATAGAGAATAAGGAGAGTTCACAACTCATGAACTTGAAGAAACAGAGGAAGCTGAAGATCTAGAAGATGCCGAAGGTGAAGTAGAAGCCAAAGGCCGAGTGAAGAAGGAAGACGAAGACAGAGTGGGAAGACAAATCTTTTGACCGAGTTCATCTTGGAAGGCGCAGACCCGAAGTGAAGCCATAGGGCAGAAAACGACCTGTTACAAAGACTACAAGGGCAGGGTTTGGTAAAGAAGTCCTTGGGAGCAGTATAATACAATCAAACATTTCTTGACAGAGTAAAACTATAGGGTCGGAGCCCTTGGGGTTGGTGTTGGGTGGGGAGACTGATTATCTTATGTATTCAAAGGTATCACCACATTGGACCCCAGTTCGAAATGGGGCGGCAACGTCGCCCGTAAAATATTCACTGTAGGGGGGTCCAGGGGCGTAGCTATGACCTTTGGGGAGCCCCCACCTGGTGGGGGGTTTCGGGGGCATCGCCCCTGAAGCTAAAAACAGATGTAAAATTGCCTTGTAAAAGTATAGTAATTTCTAGTCAATCTGGGCTGTTCATTAGGCAAATGATCTGACGGTAGAACTTATGTTTAGTTTGGGGTTTTTGGCCCTAGAAGGCACCCCTCTCTTTGTATGAGGGCATTGTATTGAGTCTGTGTAATATATGTGTATTCTCTGAGCGAGAAGCAGAGAGGTGAGACTGTGAGAGAAAACAGAGGATATTACAGCGGATCTGCTGTAGGTTGTGTCTCTTCATTTTGCTGGATAATAGAAAGGAAGGACTGGCTGTTCGGGGTGGATGTAGCCCAAACTGGGTGAACCACGTATATCTGTGTCTCTCTTGTTTTATGTGTTTTCTGTGTTTATATCTCTGCAATATTTTATGTGTTCCATTGCTCCGTAATATATAATTTTCTAACGTGTCCTTTGGGTACTAGTGAAACTCGTATAAACACAAGCTAAATCCCTTCAACTCAAGTATCGATCTCGGGTATAAAAAATAGAGAATAAGGAGAGTTCACAACTCATGAACTTGAAGAAACAGAGGAAGCTGAAGATCTAGCAGATGCCGAAGGTGAAGCAGAAGCCGAAGGCCGAGCGAAGAAGGAAGACAAAGACAGAGTGGGAAGACAAATCTTTTGACTGAGTTCATCTTGGAAGGCTCAGACCCGAAGTGATGCCACAGGGTAGACAACGACTTGTTACAAAGACTACAAGGATAGGGTTTGGTAAAGAAGTCCTTGGGAGCAGTATAATACAATCAAACATTTCTTGATAGAGTAAAACTATAGGGTCGGAGCCCTTGGGGTTGGTGCCTAAGAATTGGAAGGATTGGTGTCCTTGGAGTTGGTGCTCCTAAATTCAAGGTTGGTGCCTTGGTAAGATAGGGTCGAAGCCCTAGAGGTTGGAGCCTCATCAAAGTCCAAGTTGGTGCTTGGAAAAATTCATCAGATATTGTACTCAATCCTTTTCTATATATAATAAAATCATTTCTTTGATTAAATTGTAAGGAATCTAAACTGGTAATAATAACAATTGAAAATAAATAATGTGACGACTTCCATAAGGGTGTCTTTTTCATCCTCCAAAGTATCAAGACGAGGGAATCATCATGCAAACGAATGATGTCATCATGTTGAACAACGTACAATCCCGTCTAAAGGGGTCCATGTCATCATCATCATCATCAAATATTCTCCAAAGTAGGGAAACATCCATTGAGTAGGTGCAATGTCATCCTAGTGGAATCTTGCTATCTCTAGGGAACATATTATTGCTATCTCTAGGGCTAGCCTAGTGGAAACACCCCCAACTTGCTTCTTGTCCATACCTTTATACAAGAATAGAGCAAGGTGGGAAATTAGAACTAATTCCCCCAAATCTAGACTGTCAAAGTCATGGGCATATTTACAAGATATTATGCTTGCTTGTTTTTCGGAAGATCTTAGTTGGAAAACAACTTGCGATTTGATTACATAGGATTAATATATCATAGAATAATCTTAGAATAGGTTGGAGTTGTTTCAATTGATAACCAGTTGCTTTGTTTGGGACGCAGTCTATCGACGACTACAACAAGAATCACCTAATTGGGGATGTTTTGAGAAAAACCCATGTCGCCGATTTCCAAGATTCATCTTAGTTTGTTTGAAAATCATGTCTGAAGTTGGTTGCTCAATTATGTCTGACATGCATTGTTTGAATTATATATCATGAGCTAGAGCATAATGGAGTTGAAATGTGTATGAGTTAGGTAACACAAATCCATGTCAACATCCCTAAAAACAAAATCTATGTTTTAGAATTCCTCTTGGAGCTATGTGGATATGCTAACCATGGAAGTTGGTTATTGTTACTGCATGGGAACCACTATAACAACACTAGGATGTTAGGAAAAATACTGAGGAAGGGGCAGGGGGGGAGGAGGAAGATGGGGCGGGGTGTGAATCAATATTTTTTGTTAGGATATTCTGACACATAGGAAATAGTTAAGTATAACTTGGTCTAGTGTAGAGTTAGGTAAAGTGTGTTTCTTTACTATGTACTTTTGTAACTTACAATCCGATGGTCACGATATGTAGTGATCTGACGGTTCATTCTCTCCTTGGTATTATCTACACTTGATCCGTGGCTTAACACGCGATTGGTCCATGATCTCTATTTAAAGATCAGGGAGGGTCATTTGTAGGGTAACCGTTCATGAGAGAAGCTTATGTAAATTTTCATTCTTTTATTAATAAATTGCCTGAAGTGGCTGTGTTGGCTTAGGTCGTGGACTGTTTCCCTCTTTGAGGGCTTTAACCACATCAATAATACTGGTGTATTGATCTGTGATCTGTTTGTGAGCGGTGTCCTTTGGTGTTCTATCTGAGGAACTTACCCTATATATTCCTACATGGTATCAGAGCTATTTGAGGGCTGCATCCATTGGTGATCCAAATCTGAAGCCGGTACAACCGCATCCGACTGTCGTTTCCTAGATCTACTGTTTCTGACTGCTTTCAGGCCGAGAGGACTGCTCTATTGTGTTAGGAGCATCTGTTCCAGTGAGGAACCCCTTTCGTTTTACACGAAAAGGTTTCAAGTAACCCTAGTTACATCATTTTTTAGATCTGGAGGTATACAGTCTTTATTTGCAGTTCTAGCTATTCATCTATCTGTTTATTTCAGTTTATTTAGCTCTCTGTTTTTTATTATCGGATCTATATCTTTCATTTCTGCATATTCTCATTGCCCCGCATCTCTATGCGATCTGGGCAAATCAGAAACAGAAATGAATGATTTTTCTCATGCATATGCTCTTTTCCACCGCGCCGTAGTGTGATCTCGGAAAATCAGAAACATTGAGGAAAATATTAGTCTCCGGCTAAAGCTAACTTCAAGCCGTAAGGTTTGTTTTTTTTGTTTTGTATGTCTGTGTTGGGTTTTGTGGTTTTTGTTTTGCAGGAAAAAAAGAGATTTTTCAAGTAAGCACGCACCCCAAAGCTTCAGTGACGAAAAAAAAATCCCTTCCTCTTTTCCAAAAATTACTAACGTTTTAAACTAGATCACTTGGCCCAAAGTTACTTTATGAGAATAGAGGTCTTGAGTTCAAGTCTTTCTTTTTATTGAGTTACTTTTTCAAAAAACAAATGTAACTTATGTTTTCAAGTTACTTTATGTAAAAGTGTTCTCACCCATTACAAAAAGTGAGTCACTTATAATTCTAAAGTCTCTTTATCTTTTATTTAAGTTACAATTTAGTGGGTAGTTCATAAAGTACCATTGTAAAAGTGACTTTCACTTATTTATAAAAGTGAGTCACATTTTTTTTTTTAAAGTGAGCTAATTAGATTAAGTTTGGAAATGGGTGATATTTTTTTTAAATATAACATTATCATTCATTTCCACACATTCACGCACTTTGTCGGCATCTTCAACAACTTTTCTTTAAAAAGCCATAACTTCTTCATCCGGAAGCCATTTTCAGAGTTGTTTTTTTTTTTTGAATCAACCTATTTTTTTGAGATCTTTCCATTGGAACACTTAGTTTGAACATCTACAACTTCAGTTTCTGTTAAAATGGAAATTCCATGCAAAGTTATTCTTGACAGCACCAACTACTTCCAATGGTGGTCCTACATTGTGGATTTACTTAGAAGTAAAGGTCTTTACAGAATAACATCAGGCCAAGAAACCAAACCTCAAGATGAAAATAAGGCAGCCAAATGGGAAATAGGCAAGATCAAACATGTGGATGTTTACTTTACTGTAAATTAGAAACTCGGAACCATTTTTGAATGACCATATATAAACATAAACTTTTATGACATAATATCTGTTTAATTCTGCTAGTACATGGATACCAAAAAAGAATATTTTATTGATCTTACTAAATTATAGTTATCAAAGTAAAGTTTAAATATTTGAGTAATTTTGCTTCTGATGAGAATTAAGATATTATAATTTTGTTTTATTTATGCATATCAATATGATTGATGAGATAGAAATCAAAGAATGATTACATTTTGATATGAAAACTACTGACAGGAATAGATTATGGCAAAGTATGTTATACTATAGATGACATGTATGAAATATACATAAGCTATGTGTTTTTGAACATATTAATGCACATTTTATAAATGCATGGACAAGTGTTTATGATTGCAGATAATATCTGTTACCAAAATGACCACGTGATGACAGAAACTTCAGAACAATTAAGTCTCAAAGAGATTCCACGATAGGGTATTAACCCTGATTCTACTGGGAGGGGTGGAGGTGTTTCCCACCGTTTATCCTCCGAACCCTGGAGTCATGGGAGGACTATGTGAGTCACGGTCCCCTAGACGTGTGATGATGACTGCCGGATGCCTACTAGGGATCAGGTTGGTATAGTCGACATTTTCATCCTTGGAGTTTATGAATGGTTAGGTCAGTATAATTGATGCCATGGCATACTCCACTAGAGGACGAATAGGATGGGAGTGGAACTCTAGACCTTAGATTCCATATTGCAGAACTTGATACTCCTAATGAAGCAATGAAACAACTTACTAAAGTTTTTGGAATTAAAAATGACATTAGAGCCCATCAACTCGAAAATGAGTTGCTTATATTGGACCCCAATAATTTTTCTTCCATTGAAGATTTTTTGTCCAAGTTCAAGACCATCAGACTTCTCTTGGAAGGTGTTAAGGTTAAGAAAAAAGATGGTAGCCTTATCTATTCCATTCTTACTAAGTTGGGACAAACCTACTCTGTGTTTGTTTCCACCTTTCATTCTACTAGAGAAGCCTTTATTTCTCAAAGACAAGACTACAAGTCCCCCTCTTTTGATGCCTTTTATGATTCTTTAATAAGAGAACAAGAAAATCTCTTATATCTTGGTCTTCTTAATCTTGGAAACTCTTCTAAGAAATCCTTATCTGCCCAACAACAACCAAATTCAAAGAATCCTAAGAAGCAATATCTTAAAATGAATGGTCCTAAACCAAACAAGGGTCCTAAGCAATTTCATTCTCAAAATGAAAAATCATTTCAACAAAATGATAAGGCAAATAAAAAGAAAGGGAATAAGATTGATAGACATTGCCACTTTTGTAATTGAGATGGCCACTTAGAATCCAAATGCTTTAAGAAGATGGAAGCCTTGGAAGCAGCAATGAAGAAGCATACCATCCATTTGGAGCACTCTTCAACTTCAAATTCATCTTCAGGAATAACAATTTCTGCATGTGGTTGTCAAGCATCTCGGTCTGGTTATGCACTAAATGTATCTTCTTCTTCTCATTCTCATGAGTGGCTCATTGGTTATGGAGCTTCTTATCACATGGCAAAAAAAAAGCCATGTTTTCTTCTTTAAATGATTGTAACACCAAAAATATATATGTTGGTTATGATAGATCTCTTAGTGTTGTAGGGACCGGAACTGTTCATCTAGACAATGGTCAATTTAAAGATGTATTATGTGTTCCAACCTTATCCTGCAACCTTCTATTTGTATATCAAATAACTCATTTAGGTGAAGGTAAAATCGTTGAATTTTCACCTCACGATGTTGTAATTAAGGACCTAAGATATCCTAGATAGATTTTAGCTAGTGACATTGCTGATGATTCCACAAGGTTGTATAAGTTTAACAACTTTGGATCATCAAATCTTCCCTCGGTATTTTTTTCTCATAATGATGAAGTGAGCAAAATTTGGCATGAGTGATTTGGTTACTTAAACTATCGCTCCCTTCAGAATCTATGTAAAGAAAATATGGTGACAGGTCTTCCAATGGTATCTTGCAGAGATAGTGTTTGTTCTGGATGTGTACTCGAAGAACATCATCAAGATAGTTTTGAAAAACGTGCCTCTTGGCATGCCTCAAGCCCTTTACAGCTTGTGCATAGTGATTTATGTGGTCCACTTCTGGTTGTTTCATTCTCTGGATACAAGTATTTCTTAACTTTCATTGATGATTTCTCCAGATGCACTTAGGTATACTTCTTAAAACTCAAGAGTGAAGTATTTAACATGTTCTTGGCCTTTAAGGCCTTTGTTGAAAAACAATCTGGACATCAAATTCTTAAGCTAAGATCTGATAATGGCGGAGAATATGTTAACAACAAATTCATCAACTTTTGCACTGAGAATGGAATTCAAATTCAACATATTGTTCCATATACTCCACAACAAAATGGTGTAGCTGAAAGAAAGAATCGCACCTTAAAGGAAATGGCTAATTGTATGCTTCAATATAAAGGACTTAGTCTTAATTTTTGGGCAGAAGCAATTAACTGTACAAATTACATAGTAAATCACACTCATACTAAAGCTTTAAAGAATATCACTCCAGAAGAAGCATGGAGCTCTATTAAACCAGATGTAAGTCACTTTCGTGTTTTTGGAAGTGAAGCATGGACCCATATTCTAGATGAGAAACATAAACCTTTAGAACCTAAGAGTGAAAAATGTATTTTTGTTGGATATTCTGAAGATGTCAAAGGATATAGACTTATTCCACTTAAGTCTAAAAATGTTATCATTAGAAGAGATATAAAGTTTGCTAAAAATATATCGGCCTACGAGCCTAGTTTGGCAGATGTGCCACCTCTCTCTATCCCTTCTACTTATGAAAATATTTCTTCTTCAGATGATGATAGCGAGGATGAAAATACTCCTCCACCTTCTCAGGATCCTCCTTCAGCTCCTCAGCTTCCAAAATGGGTCCATGCTACTCGAGATGCAACAGGTGCTCTTGTCGGTGATCCTACAGATCAATGATGTACACGTTCTCAGTTCGGTAGAGCCTCTTCTTTACTGGCTCAAGCTTCAGCAAATTATGATCCTGACACCTTTGCAGAAGCTTCAGGCCATCCAGATTGGGACGCAGATATGAATGAAGAATATTGTTCATTATTGGCAAATGATACATGGGATCTTGTTCCTCTTCCAAAGGGATGAAAACTTATTAGATGAAAATGGGTTTACAAAACCAAGTATGGACCAGATGGAAAAGTTGATAAACATAAAGTTCGTCTTGTTGCTAAGGTTTTTTCACAAGTTGAAGGCATTGACTATACTAAAACCTTCTCCCCTGTTGCGAAAATGAACTCTATCTACCTTGTTCTTTCCCTTGCTGCCTCTTTCAAATGGGAAGTCCATCAAATGGATGTTAAATCTGCGTTCTTGCATGGGGACTTGCATGAAGAAATCTATATGGAACAACCTACTTGCTTTATACAAACAGACTCCAGCCTTGTATGTCGGCTTAAGAAATCCCTTTATGGTCTCAAGCAAGCCCCTTGGGCTTGGTATGCCAAAATGGATAGCTTTCTTTTAGAAATTGGCTTTTCTAGGTGTCATTCTGACAATATTGTCTACACCAAGAAAGCGGGAAAGTCTCTTATCATTCTTGTTCTTTATGTTGATGGTCATATCCTTACTGGTAGTGATTCCAACCTTATAAACCATGTGAAGTCCAGCCTTAAAAAGAAGTTTGAAATGAGAAATTTAGGACACTTGCATTATTTTCTTGGTCTTCAAGTCTTGCAATCCAAGGAAGGTATTTCCCTTTCCCAGTCCAAGTATGCCTATGATCTTCTACGTCATTTTCACATGGAAGACTGTAAGCCAACCCCTTCTCCCTTTCAGTCTGGAGCCAAACTTTCAATCAATTGTACTTCCCCTGAAGTTGATGCCACCTTATACCATCAACTTGTAGGAAAACTTTTGTATTTGACCCATACTCGTCCTGACCTTTCCTTTATTGTTGGCCTTATTGCTCGGTTTATGCAAAACCCACATGAAAGTCATTGGAAAGAAGTTGAAAGAATACTTCGTTATGTTCGAGGTATAGCTCAGTTTGGGATTCATTACAGTGCATAAGCATCTCCTCTATTGGTTGGTTTCACTGATTCCGATTGGGCTGGTGACCTTGATGATCGGAAGTCTACTGCAAGTTATGTGTTCACTCTTGGTTCAAGACCTATTACATGGGCTTGCAAGAAACAAAGTGTCATTTCTGTTTCTTTAGTAGAAGAAGAGTATTGTGGTGCTGTAGAAGCTAGTAAGGAAGCCGAGTGGCTTCATAAGATCCTATCAGATTTTGGCTCTTAGCAGCAACATCCAACTACACTTTGGTGTGATAATCAAAGTGCCATTCAACTATGCAAAGATCCAGTCCAGCATCAGTGCAACAAACACATTGAACTGCACATGCACTTCATCAGAAAGCTCATTTATGACCATGTTCTTGAAGTGCAATATTGTTCAATAGATGATCAAGTTGCAGACATCTTTACAAAGGCTCTCACAGAGGTGAAGTTTACTAAACTTCGATTTATGGTTGGAGTTCAGGAAGTTGTCATTATGGGGGATAGGCTTTAATGCCTCCTTCCTTCTCCTATTGTGTCATATTTGTACATCCTTCAATCCTATCCCAAGTTGTTCTTAAGGGGGTATGTTAGGATATTCCAACACATAGGAAATAGTTAAGTATAACTTGGTCTAGTGTAGAGTTAGGTAAATTGTGTTTATTTACTATGTAATTTTGTAACTTACAATCTGACGGTCATGATATGTAGTGATCCGACGGTTCATTCTCTCCTCGGTATTACCGACACTTGATCCGTGGCTTAACACCCGATTGGTCCATGATCTCTATTTAAAGAGCATGGAGGGTCATTTGTAGGGTAATCGTTCATGAGAGAAGCTTATGTAAATTTTCATTCTTTTATTAATAAATTGCCTGAAGTGGCCGCATTGGCTCAGGTCGTGGACTGTTTCCCTCTTTGAGGGTTTTAACCATGTCAAGAATATTGGTGTATTAATCTATGATTTGTTTGTGAGCAGTGTCCTTTGGTGTTCTGTTTGAGGAACTTACCCTGTATATTCCTACATTTTGGTGGCCACCCACCTATCCCATTTGGACCCCCACAACTGTCTCTTTCAATTTTTCAGTTTCCTTAATTGTATCACAACTTACTATTTTTAGTAGTTTTTCGAGTCCTGAACTTCTGGAGCCATTTTGAGGCCCTAAACGATGTTTTTTGGGAAATCTGGGGCAACATGGGTCCATGGACCGATGTTGCCCTTCCCAAAGTGGTATCAGAGAGGTCTACTTTTTCTTTGTTTTTCTTTGCATGTCCCCAACGAGGTCAGGATATAAGGAGTTAGGGCTTGAACTGATTGAACCTTTGCAAGACTAGCCTCGCAAATCCCGATGACCTGCCATGGCGGATGAGAAGAAAGACTAGGGGGCAGGAGATCCTATCAAAATATTGCTCGAAGAAGCCCTCGAGTGACAAAGGAACGTGATGATGGATAGCTTTGCACAGATCCTTCAGCGGCTACCCAGAGGCGATGCATCGGCTTCCAACAACTACTCTGGAAACGCCATGCCGTTTAAGGTACAAGTTAATTTTGAAATCCCCATATTCGAGGGTGAAATAGATGCAGATGCCGTAGACAAATGGTTAAATATTCTAGAGGGTTATTTTTTTGTTCATGAATTTTCGAGTCGGGAAAATATTGTTTTCGCTCTTCTCAAATCAGCCCCCCACATCAAGGACTGGTGGGAAACCTACTTTGAGCAGAAGGATGAAAGCACAGGCTCACTATTTTCATCCACACCCACTTGGGATTCATTTCGGGATGCCATCAAGGAGCAGTACTACCCTGTCAAAAGCTACGAGGACAAATACATAAAGTGGACCACGCCGCGGTAGGGAAGGGACTAAGATGTGACAGAGTTCACAAACATTTTTCATACCCTTCACACACAGTTGGGTATCAAATATTCTGAGCTGCATCTAGTACTCGAATACTGTGGCTGCCTACACAGATACATCGAGGAAGAGATGGAGTTCTTGAACATCTCCTCGTCCAGCACGGCGTATTGATATGCTGTCAAAATCGAGAAAAAGTTCAAACAGAAGAAGCGAGACTTTGGATCTGTAAATCTGAAGCCCAAAGGACAAAGCCAAGGCAGGATGACCCAAGACAACTTGTCAAAGCCGCAAGAAAATAACAACACCGCAAAGTCGAAGAAGGACACAGGAAAGTGGTGTGAGTTCCACAAGAGTCCCACTCATAACACAAGTGAGTGTCGAACCAAGTAGTCGCTGGTGGTCGAGTTGAAGGCTTCCGAATTAGATGCATGTTCCGACCCTGAGCCAGAACCCGACAAGGGGAATTGCAAATGGAAGAAGATCATTGATGCAGATCGCATCGCCATTGTTGCCACTACCAAGATCCAAAAAAATGAGCTCGAAGATCTAGAGGAGGGGGAACGCCTTTTCCACTCATAGATGTGGGTGAAGGTTCACCGCTGCAATTCATTGTCGACAGTGGCAACCAAAATAACCTCATTTCAGCAGAGGCCGTGAAGCAGTTGGGCCTACCGACTACACCACACCCACAGTCGTATAGTATCGGGTGGCTTCATGAAGGACGAGATCTCAAAGTTCGCCAGCGATGCCGCCTTCCCTACAACATCAACCCCTTCACAGACGAGGTATTGTGTGATGTTACAACTCTGGATGTTTGTGATGTATTATTAGGCCATCCATACTTGTGGAGGTGACATGTTGTGTAGGAGTCCAGGCCTCGTGTTGTCATTATTTCTTTGGATAATTCATTATACAGGATACCGGAGGTAGCCCCACCTATCGCCACCTCTTTGATCTCTACTAAGAAAGGCAACAAGCTCATATCCCAGACTAGGAAATTTATTTTCTATCTGGTTCACTCCCAAAGTAAGGGGAAGATCATTGCTACATCCATGACCCTCGTGAAGGTTTCCTCCACGCAGCAGAAGCAACAAAGGAATACGGTCATGACAGAACACAGGAGCAACTTCTCCTCACCCACAGGGGTACCACACAAGCTTCAGGTGGGCAACAAAGTCTGGTTGCATCTACAAAAAGAACGCCTTACAAGAGCCCATCAGAAGCTCTGACCACACCGACATGGTCCTTACACCATTACCAAGGTTATGGGAAATAATGCTTTGGAACAAAACATTCCTGCATTCCTTTGCTTGCACCGAATGTTCAATGTGGATTGTTTTCGACCATGCTTCCCACCATTACTGGACACATCAGAGATTGCAGAACAACTCACCAGAGAACCAAATCAACAGAAGCTTCCTCATCTCAGGGGGAAACTCAACGCAATGGGGACCATTGCTTCCTAAGGGGGGAGGAATGATCCAGGTGGATGTTGGTGGCCACCCACCTATCCCATTTGGACCCCCACAATTGTCTCTTTTAGTTTTTCAGTTTCCTTAATGGTAGCACAACTTACTATTTTTAGCAGTTTTTCGGGTCTTGAACTTCTGGAGCCATTTTGAGGCCCTAAACGATGTTTTTTGGGAAATCTGGGGGCAACATGGTCCATATGTTGCCCTTCCCAAAGTGGTAGTGATCGAATAGATCTTTCTAACGAGCTATTGTACGCATCAAATGGAGATCGTATGCCAAAGTTACGACCCCGGGAAGTTGATGTACCAATTTACCCAAATGGGGCCCACAGTTGGCGTTTCATCTTCTAGGGTTAGGTTTTGGAATGTTAAGGGTTTTCCATTGTTTCTCAACAATAAATAGGCCTTCGAGCCTCATTGTAACACAGTTCAGAGGCATGTAGCCGCCACATATCTTCTCAGAGATAAGCTACCATAGCCCAAGCTAGTTCATTTCCATTTCTGTTTGTAAGCATATTTCAGTATTTTACATTAATGAAATGAAGTATTATTTCTGTTGCATCTTTGTGTATATGGTTATCTCTGTATTTTGTTGCGTTCTTGTTTAAATTCGAATCAATATTCCTACATTTTTAATTCACTTTAACTTTTAATTTCACATTCAAAATTTTGTATGATTTTGTTCTTCATAAAAACCATGTGTGTACACGACTCTAGTGAATGCAAACCACGTATATCCAGATAACTAATTTTTCATATGTTCCATCAGATGTTTATCTTTAACCAGTGCATCATTATTTCATTATTCATTTATTAAGCAGTAACCATGAGCAGTAAAGAGCAGATAAATCATCAACACACAAGAAACATATCAACACATATGGACATCGAGATTTTAGGTGGAAACCTAATGTGGGAGAAAACCACCACTACTGTCGTCTTTGTCTTTGTCTTTTATTATAAAGAAAATATTCATTACATCTTGTACTAGTGCAGACTCTTACCAACACATAGGCTACTGCCTACAGGAGGCTACAATCTCAACTCATTCTCGAGCACTTGGAAGGGAGCTACAACCCCTTGATCTCATTTACCGACTCCTATCGGAAGGGAGAACCTACCCCCTAAATGAATTTACCAGTTACCATTGCAAGGAAGCTCTGACTCCCTCACTGAAGGCTCCAACCCTCTGCACCCCTCGTGAACCACGTTCCATAATATTTCATACTGCATCCACCTGTCTCAAACAAACATCAACACTTGTAGGTCACCTTTCATCAAATTTTCACATTGGTCCCACAACAATAATAAGCGCAAACCAATATGCCAATCTGAAATACTAAATCTCAAAATTTGAATCACTGAAGCATTGTAAACCTATTGAATAATTGAAACATCAAGCCACTGAATACTGAAGCAGACAAATTACTTAATTGAATCTCAACCAATGCAACAGGTCAAATCAATGCAATACCAAATAATACTATCACACATCAAACATTTAACCATTCGCCGAAAAATCACATTATTGGATACCAGACAGTCATCATAGAAACAATGTGCAGTCATTGCAAACCTTAATTAGATTTACTTCAGAATGTATATGCAATTGTTCTGAAGAAAACCCGCATATATACATACTTCCTCTGCATACAACCTACGTACATATCTCAGATTACTGAACACTGAACCATTTAACTAACTGAATCACTGTAACATTGAACCAACCATTGAATCAAGTACTGAACCATTCAAAGATCATTGAATGCCAATTCTAAACCATACCCAGCCACACTTTTGCAACATTATAACTGATCAATTTACCAATCCACAACCAAACATATCACGACTTCATTGACAGACAATAACAAATGATACAAACTTCATCAATTCAATCAACATCAAAACATCTGAAAACAACCCAAATCAAGTAGTAGTCTAAAGGAAAATTATCCCAAAATATATACATTACTACTATGAATCATATCTGCGTATGTACGCGATTGTCTAGAAGAAAACATGTGTACATATATTAAATTAGTGAATTAACTCTTTACTAAAAATCACAACATCTGTCAAAACCATATATTTGCATACATATAATCACACATCATTATATTCAAATCATACCATCATTCATAGCTACAAATTTAACATTGTTAGCTACAAGCATAAAAAGATCAAGCAAGCATATCCATTAATCTTCACTTTCCAAATCTATCAGATCTGAGCCATCTTCTTGCTTCTTGGTGCACACCTATTTCAAATAAGATCACACATGGATAACCTATTACATTGAACACTTAACTCCTTGATCTCCATATTCTTATCTAGATTTTTCCTTTACTAATACCATAGGAAAATCCTTTGGCAAAGTTGATGGTATTCGTTGATAGGATCAAATAGACTTTGCTGCCATAATTATTATGGGAAATTACCATGGTAATGATCCCTGATATCCAGTTTTCCATGGTTCAGATTATTTACGTGAATTTTGTTCACATGACTTGTGTATGTACGTATCTCTTCTTCACAGGGGTCGCGTATACTTTTCAAACTTCACAATTTCCATCTTTTCTCAAGTGAAACCTGTACTAAGGTTGCCAACTTTTGATGTCCCACAATGACCATTCAACATTATAAGGGAGACTGCCCGGTCGGGAACTTAAAGCAACTTCTTTGCCATTTGGAATGGTGGTTCCAACTGGTTAAACTAAGTCCAATTATCTTCTCTCTATCTTTGTTGGCTTAAAGTATGTCTTTTACTTACCAATAGAGAAGAGACATCAGATCAACCCTCTTGCTGAGTGTTGATCAGTGGTTGTCATTGATGTCAACCCAAGTAGCACCAGAGGTTACTCTGATCTTGCATGGGAATTTTGACTTGAAAAATTACTCTATTCTGAGTCAAGGATCTTCTATATGGATTCTACTCATCGAGATGTTTCCATTGATATATGACACACCACTAATTCTTCACGGTTTGAGAGATATTTGTGTTTGAAGTTAGTAATCCTAGTTAGTGGGCTAAAACCCCATGGGGTTGTGGCATGGCACTCATCATTCGTTGTGGTTGTTGAATAGTCAATAATTAATAATGTTTTAAGCTCCTAAAATCCTTCCAATGTTCACTTGTTGAAGCCCCTCTCAACTCAAGTCATTTCTATAAATTGTGACCCTCATATCCTCCTCATGAAAGCACTTTTAAATGAACTATCCTGTGAGAAGATCTATGTAATTTTTTTGGCCCTTATGAGCTTCTAACGCAAGATCTGTTGTACGGAGTTTAAGGTTTTTTTGAGTCTGGTTAGGGCACAAAATTATGATCAAGTTTGAAAGTCTGTTTCGAAGAAAGTTTAGAGCCTTGTATTCTAGGATTTCGCTGCTTCAAACAGGCCATTGTGGCATTTTCACTATGAGTTTTTTTCTACAAAACTTCAGAAGCTGAAATTAAAACCCATTTGAGCTGAAATATTGATGAACCGTGTGACCGAATTCCAGACCTTGGTTCGCTATATTTTTGGAGATATGATATGAGGAATTCCATGTCATACAAGCGACCTTGGGAAAATCGTCATAAATTTCTCTTTGAGCATTGGATTCAAATTTCGTAAATAGTGACAGAAATAGGACCGACTATAGTTTTTTGGGTATTGTTTTTGGGGCTGAAGGTCGAAACAGTGACACGTGGCACTTCGTACAAGTTTGCTCTACTAAACCAGTCTATAATCAGGTCATCGTGGGAGATTGGGCATAACTCTTTCTTAAGGTATCCAATCTCGATCAGACCTATGGGGTTGGAAAGAGGACTAAGAGGGATACCACAAGATGAAATTTTATACCTTAGAGATCTGAAATTACATAGATACAACAGATTCAATATCGAGCTTCTAGAAGGAAAGAAAAATGATCATTGCAGTGAGGACCACACATCAACAATCAAGGGTAAGTATGCTACAACAAGGTATGTATGATTAGTGTTTTCATTTGAATTTTGAATGTCATCTCTAACATGTGTTTTTGCATGGCAACGCGAGTATTTTGTTTGTGTATTGGTTTGGGTCTTGTTCATTAATGCATGTGCAGGAAGGAGGACAATTCAGGACAACTCAGACACATACTAGAAGGACATGTAGCACCAAAGTACCATTACTTGAAGCAAGCACAACAATACCTCAGCAACTGCAAGTGATCCAAGAAGTCGTGTCAAGTCAAGCGCCAGTTCTTGTCAAAAGTCAGTGTTGTAAAAGATCATCATTGTAGATTTGTAAAAGAGTCATTATTGTAAAAGAGTCAAACTGCCTAGAGTCGAAGAGGCATTGTTGGGAGGTATAGGAGTCATTGTTGGGATGATGTCCAGGGAAAATTTTAAGGATGGAATTTTATATTAAAGTTTAGAAACCTTGTTGAATATTCCTAGGCCATAATATGCAAACTATAAAATGTTTGGTAATATTTTTGTAAAAATATTTAAATATCTATTGATTTTATGTTGGACTATATAAATTTTTGGTGATTTTTGAGGTAAAATATTTTTTATTATAAAATTTGCGTGAATGACTTTTAGAAAAAAATGAAAATTGACGAATCTTTTTGGTTGGAAAAAGCATGCAAAATTAGCCCACTTGTGAATATTATCCCCTAAAATTTTCCTTGATGATGTCATGGTTGGGTTGCAGGTCATAGTGTGATTGTGTGTTCAGTCAAGTACAAGAAAATCATTATATATCATATTGTATTGTGGATCATTGTCTTTGGTATTGGAGTCCACACTCGTTTCATTTCTGGTCATTATAAGGTGGCAGGGAGGTGCTAGGTAGGTGCATGAAGTCGTCTACAGGTTGGAGCCTATGAACGCTTTAGGGTGGTAGGTTGGTATAGGATGTTGGGGCATCCATTCAGTTGACTACTGAAGAATCCAGGACGTTGGGGTGTCCTTCTAGTGGGAACTGGAGAAGAATTTTTTTCTAGAATTCTAGGAAGTTGTAACTTTCATTTCAGTTGAGGCTGAAGATTAAAAAAATTTATTAGAAAAACGAGTGGTTTTTGACTCGGCGAGGGTTTTCCACCTAAAATTCTTGTGCCTATTGTGTTTTATTGTTTACTGTTGTTACTGGATAAACATTAATAATACTTGAAGATTAACTAATGCTCTGAAAAGATTTAAAAGTGCTAATTGCTAAGGAATACTGATTCACCCCCCCTCTTAGTATTTCCAACAACTGAGCTCACTCAAGAAAGTGATCCCTAAGCTGAATTAATGGCTCATCCAGACCACTTTAAAGTCTACCCGTGTAAGAAGACTTCTAGAATGCAATATTTAAAACTAAATGCAAATCTACTTTAATTAACAGTAAATAAATCCTAAATCTATCTCGATTGAAAGAAGGATTAGTCTCCCTCTAAACCAAGAGAAAGGTGAAAAGAGGGTTTGGACCAACTTTGGATTTGGAATAAAAAGGAAGTCAATAATCCAAGGAAATAGTTCCAAGATTTATTACTAGTTCAGGCAAGTATATGCATTTAACTATTTGATGAATAGTCACAAGATCTTTGGTCACATACATCCAAATTCAAGTAAAATGAATTCAAACTAAAACATATGTGACTCCATTAAGGAAATAATTCTCATAAAACAATCATTATTAAAAACAAGATAAACATGTCATGAATTTGCTAAATAGTTAACAAGTATGCCCTGTTTATCTATTAGAATTCAGAATTTAACTTGACAACAATTAGATCAATCATTAAAAGATAGCTTTCAAATGATTGAAACAAGCATATATTTAAATGAATTCAAAATAGTGCAAAAACTCAAAAACACATACTTGTTTGGATCAAAAATTACAACAAATTGTATTTAACGCAGGCCACCAATCAACCTCTAACTTTGACAATAGTGTACAAGAATTAAAGATCTGATTACAGCATTTGAGTACATGAAATTCTCAGAAAATTTCATGATAGCAGGAAATTTTCAGAGCTGAAATACATCTCTTCTATCTTCTCAAATCTGGTCAAAAACTAGCTAATTCTTCTAAAAAAAGTTTGTTCCCTACAGTAGTGAAAAAAACCCTTTCTTTGCAAAGTGTTTTCTCCCCAGGTTTTAGATCCGGAACCCCTCCTATATTCAACAAAAACCCAATTTATAATTACAAAAGAGAATTAAAATGAGAGAGCTGTTGGAGAATAAATTTGCTCCAATAATTTTATTGGCCAAAATTTTATTTCCTCTCTTGCTACAACAATTCTGTTGATCAAAATATTTTCTTCCTCAATTGCTCTCGTGCCACAATCAATTGAAATTTAGAAATTAAAACATATTTGATTAGCAAAATAGAAAACAAAAACCCATTTTCAACAAATTGTTAAAAAATAAAAATAATTTAAAATCCAAATAAAATTCAAGATGTGATTGCATCTGTTGGGTTTAAATTGTTTTTGGCTAATGGTTAAGGAGGAATTAGTAACAATAAATTTTCCAAAACCAATGACATTTGCCCAAATCAACATAAAAAATTAATTTTTGCTTCAAATTCGTCACTTTTCCTTCTGCTGTATTTATGGGTCATTAAAAGATGAGATTTTATAAAATTAACCATCTTTAACCATTTCAAATTATCTTCCTCTGTCTTAGCTTTCCAATGAGCTATTGTGGGCTTCATTTAGTTGAATAAATCTTCAGATATGCCTCTCCAAAGATGAGGTGCCAAAATAATCAAAATTCTAAAAAATGTGACTAAATTTAAAAAAAATTAATTAAAAATCTAATTAATTAATTACAATTATATTCTATTTAAAAACACCAAATTAAATTACAAATATACAAGTTAATTAAATTAATTAATTAAATACAAATTAATTAAATTATTACAAAAACTAAATTAAAAATTAATTAATTAATATTAAATATTATATTTTAATAAAACTAATAAAAATTATTTCCCAAACCATTTCAAATCAATGAATGAAAAGAATGAAACCACTTCACAAATCAATGTTTAAAGCCCCCAAACAAATAAGCCATTGGAAATATAAGAGGTTAGGACTATCGTAAGTTTTTGTTATGTGCCTTTGATATCCAACTACCTCGAGGTTATGATATAGAGCTTGGAGTATTGGGACTTTTAATATAAATTGGAGGTGAAGAATATCGGGCATCGGGAGGATGAGATATCGGGGCATCAGAGGTGTAAAATATTTCAAAAGTCCCGAGGTTAATAGAAGCCGATATGCTGATATCGATTTAATGAGCCATCAGAAGGTTTTTTAATATCAAATATTTTAAAGATCGGAACATCGGAAGGTTTGACATCGAAGGTTTTTAATAAGTAATTCTAAGAACATAAGAGGCCTGAGGTCCCGATATGGGGCCTCACATAGATTTTTAATTTTTTTTTTTTTATACAACATTGAAGATGATTTTAGGGTTCTTGATCTGGAGGGCTATTAATAAAAAATAATTAAAAATAAAAATTAATATTTACAAAATAATTAATTTATAAAAGTTAATATAATATATATTTTGTACAATTTTTAGTTTCGACGATAAAAATCATCAAACTTCAGAGGAGCACCATTTGCAAACCATGTAACCAAATGATATGAAACGAGAACCAATGCAAATATATCGAAAATTCGAATACAACGAAACGATCAAAATAGAAATTTGAAGAAAATAAAAATTTGGCAAAATTGTGGGACACTTAATCGAAAAAAAAATTAAAAGGCGATTTGTTCAAAATTCACGGAAAGGGTCCCCATTATTTGAAATAAATAAGTAAAAAATGAGGGCGTTGTGTTTTCACATCAACAATGACAACACACAGGGAAGAACCATTTATCTCTGGTTAAAAATGATGAACGTCAGTTTACCCAAAGGTTAAAAGTGAGGAATTATATATATATATATATATATATATATATATATATATATATATCTATATATATATATATATACATATATATCTATATATATATATATATACATATATATCTATATATATATATATATTTCTATGTAAAACTAAATCTATTGATGAAAACATAATATACAGTGAGTCTCCGGCCTCAGCGGGTCTAGGTCAGTGATATGACCATTTTAAACAACAAGACTTAAAATCAAGACTACCCCAGATGGGGAAACCAGTCCGAGAACGAGATAAAGATAGGTTCCCTCTGCCCACGCAGGGGCTACAATTCCAGAACTCAAAATTTACTACCAAAATTGACCACTGTAAAAAGACTGTAGAATTCAAAAAAAGGCTGCCAAAATTGACCACTGTAAAATTCAAAAAAGCCGGCCAAAATTAACCACTGTAAAAAGAAAAACACAAAACTCAGAGCCCGAGCTTGACACGTGACCTATGGCATGCCGCTGCTAGGTGTCTTAGGATGGTGGCTTCTCTTCCACGATCGGACACCAGCCATACTCGCCTGAGTCAGTATCCTCTGCCTGCCTGCCACCCGTGGTGTCCTGTGGCTCTCGGGCTTCACCCTGAATGCCTTTGTCTTTGCTGGTGGCGGTGCCTCTCGATGTCTTCTGTCTGCTGCTAGACGGATGGTCCATGGATTTCTGCGGGTGGCTTGAGCTCGGCTCCCCTTGAACATTGACGTGTGTAGGAGGGACGTGGTTCATCTCAGGGCTGTGGTCTGGATCAACGCATGAGCCAGCTACCTCCCTAAAGTCCATCGAGACGGTAGCAATGATTAACGGTCTGTCCATGGAGCAGAGAAAACAGAATTGAGCATGCTGGGTAGTAGCAGTGAGATTGGTAGGCTGGGTGGCTTCATTAGTCCGACGAACCTCACAGGAGTGAGCTCGTCCTCTGCCGCTGCGTGTTTCCAGATATCTGCCATGGAAGCGGGAAGAGGAAGGGCTGGGTGGCGGGGAGGCCGAAGGGGAAGTCGAAACAGAGGGAGGCAATGAAGGGGGGCGGATGGCACTGCCACGACTACCACCACGCCTGCATCGCATGTGATGACGTCGATGCATATTTCTCTGCGTAGGATGCTGCAGTGAGAGGTGAGCCAAAGTGGCAGGGAGCGGGGCGAGAGCAGCAGAGGAGAAATTGTGAAGAATAGGGGGAATCAGGTCAGGGCTAGAGACAGGGGCCGAGACCTCAATTTGTAGGGCGCAATGAATGGACTAGGAGAAGTGGTGACCATTGCCTAGGTCGACACAACAGAGGAGTCTACAACGCCTACCCATTGCGGTGCGAAGGCTTGGCTCTGCTGCGGTAGGGTGGAAAGAGAAACTTAGAGGTCGCATGGAGAATTGCAGAGGGCTTGTCTCCATACTTTTGTGCTTGCAGGGGATGTCTCGATCCGCATAATGGGTTAATGGTGCCGGCCGAGGGGCAGAGGCCTGCCTTAAATTCCCATAGGGGAAAGCGCAGATTACCATGTGGCTCGACCACCTACCTGTTCGGTCGGCGTATCTGCATTAAATTCTCATCTGTCACCCGCATCTGGGGTAGTGAGGAATTATATTAAACCGTCAAACAATAAAACATTTCCAAGGGTCCGACATTAATAGATAAAGCAATATAAGCTCAGAAAGATAAGTACCCAAATTGGCTGAGTCTAAAATCATGAATCCAAATTTTGGGATATATTTTTATTTTAATAATACCTCATATGAAAATATAGAAGGAGGTATATATAGGAGTTTTTGATAAAGCATATATCCATCATTATGAATGGTCTCTGACATCGCTTCACTGCTAGTAAGCTTGAATAGTACCCTGACGAAGTTGTCTTTTATGCCATACAAACATAGCCTTGCTGCTGGTGAGTGTCCATAGCCTCGACGATTTTACTTGTATTGCCCATGCTTCCTCTTTTAATCACCCTTTTGACTAGCACATTTGCGAGCTTAGTTTATGATGTACCTGAGTGAAAGAGGTGGGATGGTAATGGAGACTTAAGCAAATGCATATAATACTTTCATAATGTTGACTCTAAAAATCTTTCCCCGCGACTATCAATCAGAGGTTTTATAAAGTGGAGGGATGGGAGGAGCAACAGAATATGGAGAACCTTGATCAGTTGGACCGGGAGTTGACGGGTCAGCCAGGATGACAAACCCCACACAAAACCCTAAAGGAAACTAACGACAAAGACCCTACTCAAACTAACGCATACAAAATCTAACCAGGTGATGTTATCGCGGCGGAATAAATTTTTAAGACACAGGAACTGAACTTGACCTTTTCATGTTTCAAGAGTCGAGAAAAGGACGAAAATATGACTCTAGTCTCCTTCGAATGTTTAATGAGCACGAAGTGACAAGAAGCTCACTGGCACCTTTTCATTTAGGGAGTCTGAAAAGGATCAAAAGTGACTACTCTGGAGATTCTAGGCAAAGGGTTTACCAAGCAATCCGTAAAACTGCTTATACACCTTGGCAATCGTATGAGAACCAAGGACTTTCCGTACTGCAGTCAATCTTCCCGAAAGCTGTGTTCGGTGCGTTACGGCTCGCAGGGCGGCAGACTCGGCTTCCTATGGATCAAGGATAAAAGCCTAGTGGGGTCTCCCTATATACGCGACGGTACGTGGGAGCACAATCCGTGTTAGACCACTATCGAGTCACAGAAGGAGGAATCACCCAACCATAATGTGAAACAACAGTGACTATGTTTAAAGACGCCGGAACACGTCTCTAACCTAGACCTCTAGATGTTTGCGTTAAGTTCCAATGCTTTTTTAGGTTTATTCATTTATTTTATGGTTGATCTTGAATTAAGTGTCGGTTTCAGGCCTTATCGTATGATCTCTCACAATTTCCTAGATGCAAACTACATGCAAAAGAATACCATTTCGTTCGATGAATTCTAATTACGAGAGGGTTAAGAGCTTTCAATCAAACAAAACGAACTCAAACAATCAAACAATCTAATGCAGCTAATGACAAAGAAATGAAATTTTCTTTTGAGAACACAAATCAATGAAATGCTCTTCTTTTCATTAACTATTGAATGCAAAAGACATTAGTTTGATTTCTTTTTCAATGGCACTGTGCACTTTAAAATGAATTTTGAGAGACAGCAACACCGAGCAAAAAGAAGTAAAATCACTCAATGACAAACACAACAAGCGTGAAAAGAGCTGATTGAACCCTAGCAACTGTGATCTGTGCCTTGGGTAGTGAAACAATCCGAGGATCGGTTCGATGACAATCACCTCAAGCAAACAAGAAAAGAAGGCAAAAAGAGGAAGGTTTCCACAATAGCAAAGGCAAGCAGCAACGAACTTTTCTGAACAAGTGAACAAGTGAATAAAACAAGGTCACTCCAGTGAAGGTTGGATGATGGCACTAGGTCACGAGGCACAAAAACGAAATTCGTCCGACAAGACTTCGCAAGCAAGTGTGTAACAGTTCAAACAATAAATATCAAGTCATAAACCAAGTAGAAAAAGCTGGAGATAGTCAAACCAACAGGCTCAGGAGGAAAAATTGAAACAAATTCAATTTTACAGGATCAGCGCGGGTAGCGCTCAGCAACTGTGCGCTGACAAGAGGTCACGCGTAGCAACTTGGCGCTGTCAGCGCGGAAGGACACGACTTAAGCGCGCTGGTTCGATTTCAGAACCGTCGCGACTGTTTTACGTACAAGCGCGATGACAACAGGTTTAAAGAAACAGCTATGCGCTGTCAACACAACTGTTTTGATATAAACCGCGCTGAGGCTAAAAAAGAGGCAAAATCAAGCCAAAAACTCCCAAACCAAGGCCAAAACTCTTTAAACAATTTATACACCTCCCAGACTGAACCAGGAAGTCTAAAAGAAAAAAACTAATCCCCAATTTCGAAAAGAGAGAACAATCAAACTCAAACACAAAGATGGACAAAAGAGACAAAAGGCCAGCTCCCCAGTATGGTCGCCAAATTGTTGGAGAGGTAAATCCCCTCTACGGATAGAGGCGATCCCTACTAGCACAGAATGGGTCTAGCAATAATCAATCAATGCTACTGTGCAAGTTCCTAATTGCAAATACAAGAGAGGTAAAGAACACCTACTTGGATTCCAACGCTATTGTTTGATGAAGAGATGCCGCTCTCGCTCCTTCGCTTTGGCCGGTCACGATCCTCCACGATCTCCGTGAATAGATACCTACACACACGAAGAGAAAGACAAACACAAGCGTGAAATCTAATAAAAGCAATTATACATCAGTCAGAAAGGATGTAATTCACATTAACCATTACAAAGACAAATGAGAATGGAACCATAACAGTAGTCATCTATAATTAAATCAATAACAGAGAAAGGTACAACCAATGTTCTGACGCTGAGTCCTTCTCTTGAGGGTCCAGCCAGCAAGTCTCTTAAGCATTCACCCTTGGAAGTAGATCCTCCCAACACAAAAGCTCTCTCTCACAGAAGCAATACTCACAACCTTCCTTAAGCTTCCTCTAGCAAAACCACACTTGTCACACCAACTACCTACTAACAGCAACAATCCAAACACTATGAATTCCACACTATCCAAACTAGCTGCTCATGGCAATGGTGGAGGTTTAAATAGGAGAAGGAGTCTCCTTGGATGGTGGGAGGACAAGCTTATCTTCAAGGAAGGTGGTTCCAAATGACGAACAGACATGCCACAAAAGGGAGGGCGATACTCACAAAGCCAACAACCAAGTCTGGAACCATTTGGAAGGCTGGCTGTTGGAACAAATTCATCCAAACTGGATCAGCGCGGATGTAACCTGAACTGGCGCGCTAACAGGGCATCACAGTACCAGAGCAGGCTGTGTCAGCGCGGCTTAATACTCTCATAGGATGCGCTGGCGCATAAAATTCAACCAACGCGGGAAACCCGTGTTCTTCCGCGCTAGCAGCGCATCAGTTACACTATCAGCCACCTGTTAGCGCGGTTATTTTAATAACAGACGCGCTGATGCAATAAACTTTGGCAAAGTGGGTCATTTGGCCAGTTAAGAGAGCATGAGCATGGTGCATTTGATCTCATGAGACAGTAGGGAGACTGACAGGGAGACAGTGACAAATTACTGCGTAATAGATGCCCCCTAAAGCATGAAGCCCGAGAGAGTGGGAGGGGTGAAATGCTTTACAAAACTGCTGAACTGGAACACCACCAGGAAGGACCTGCATGAATGTACAACTGATATCTCGATTACATGTAGTCCAGGCATGGGCGCAGCCATCCAAAAGACATACGAAGAAGGTCTGTGGTATGGGCGCAGCCACCCAGCTAAAGATACCATAAATATAAGAGGGTATGGTCACAGCCATCCCAAAGTCTCAGGTATGGGCGCAACCATCCATGAATGAGTCATGTAATAACAATCCACAAAATCGCAGCCTGGTTTGTAACAGACAAAAACTAGGGTCTTGCGCTCCATCCCAACCCGAACAAAGTACAAGTTCAAGCATGTGAATACATGAGCTGAAGTCGAACATGCATGAACATTGTCTGATTATCAGTCAATGATGGAAACCGTTAACAGACGCGAGAGGTACCACCAATAATGACAATGGTCCTCAAGGTACTTAGAGGTACAATCCGCGACGTGTGAATCAATGAGTTGGTGTCGAACAACCGCAGAATCATCCGATCGGAGGCCAATGATGAAAACCTCACTTCGAACACGAAGAACCTGCCATTGAGGCATGCAGGCTCTAAGGCACCTGAAAGGAGTCTCTAGGTCACTTTCCTGGATAATGAGCTGAAGTCGACAGGAAGTAACCTTGATCGAAGGTGGGCCATGATGTTTCCCACATCATCGACACGAGACAGAGAAGGAGAAAAGATTTTGCGTGAGACATCAGAGGGAGGTGGTAATCTTGCAGAGGTCAACTTCTCTTGAACATATCGGCGACACAACAGCGGATTTGGCAGTATTTGACATCAAATGAGCAGAGGTCATGGTGACAATGGCAATGAGCAGATGAGAGGTCAAATAGGATAACCCAAACCCACGGAGGCTAGTGTAAAACAAGATGAGAAATCCCCACCCAGACACGAATGCAGACGAGTGCCATGTTCAAGAGCGACATACTGCCGACACGACCATTATTATAGTTTCATTTTCCCCACCATTTCTGGCAGGTACCCCGGTTATTTTTGGATGACAAGCTTGACGGGGATAGCATATGCTTGGAAAGGCGTCATGTTGACAATGTCCGATGTCATTGAGTTTTAACGAGCCTGACAAAGGAGGAGCTCGGCGTCTTTTCCTGTTTAGAGAGTCTGAAAAGACAGCGGAAAAGGAAACTCCAGGGGGGTCCTTTTTCGTAAAGTTGTGTCTCTCGAGCCCAAAAAAGTATAAAACAATGCTCAAAAGAACCGCCCGACCATTATGATCGAGGAATACTTTTCGTGAATAGTAGCTTCGACCCGAAAAAGTAAAAAAGCGGTCGGAAGCACGTCGTTTTAGAGCCAATAACGAGTGCGAAACGACAAACACCCGACAATCTTTTTAAGTTAAACGGTCGGAAAAAGAGCTTAAAAACGACCGCCTCTCGTTCCTTTTAACGAGCCGAAAGGAAGCTCGACCATCTTTTCTTGATTCATGTCGGAAAAGAGCTTAAAGACGACATTTTTTGGGACCAAGTGTACGAAGAATCGTTATGACCACGCCGGTTACTAGAACCTGCACAAGAACACCACCCGCATAAACCTGTTCGATATGTGTAAAAACATAGTAAAACATGCATAAAAGCATAATACAGTGACATTAGTGCTAAATCCATGGTGAAAATATGACAAAAACCCACATTGATAAGAAATTATAGCTAATTATGAATTTTTTACCATAAATAGGGGGGTAAAAGTCATTTTTTACCATTGTTACCATTTTGAGTTGTGAAGAACGTTGAGGAGCTGCAAGGTTGACGGAGCGATTTCCAGCCCGTACGGACACCATTCATCCGGCAGCTTGTTCCAGGTAGGTTCTCCTCTCCCTGCGTTTCATTTTGAGTCTTTTTGAGAGCAATTCCACGGTGGGATTTGGCCGTTTGGGCAAATTCTTTGAGCGTTGGTGCGCTCTCGGTCAGCGCGGATTTCCCGCTCGGGTCCGCGCTGATCGATTTACATTTACACATACCACCTCATGGGTCAGCGCGGAAAACACGTGTGCTTCCGCGCTGACCCAAGGAAAAAACAACGGTGCGCCATTATCAGCGCGACTGTTTTAAAAACAGTCGCGCTGGCGCCGTAAAGATTTGTTTTTAAGAAAATGAACGTACAAATCTCAACGGTTAGCGTCCTAATATTTTTTCATGGTCTTGCAGGGCAAAATGTCTTTTGTTTGGCAAGAGAGAGCTCACGATGATGAGGATATAGCCGCTTATGCCATTGCCGAGTGCCGAAATGCAATGCGGGCATGCGGGTTCATGAAATTCTTTCTCACTCCGCGCCTGAGGGCGCAACCTGATTTGCTCGAGCTCTTAATCAGAGCTTGGAACCCAGTGGATGGAAAATTCACGATCCGTGGCCGGGACATTGAGTTTGATTCCACGGATATTTATTTTTTGACTGGATTATCACACAGGGGCTAGATGCCCATCCTGGAGGGGCAACGACCCAGCGGTGAGACTCTTGACCAGCTGATGGCTCGAGTGTGCCCAGGAGCTGTCAAAACACGGAGTGGGAAAGTTGGTATTCCGACAGTGAACAACATGGTTCTTCACAGCATACTCTTTTTGGTGACACGGGCAGCGGGCTCTTTGGCCAATCATGAGGCCTCAAAGACCCAACTACTACTGGCTCTTGAGTGCTTACAGCCCACCATTTTCAACTGGGCAGCAGCTGTGACGACTAGCATGAAGAGGCAACTGAGCAACTGCCGACGCGGAGAGTCGAAGCAGTTTGCATATGGGTCGCTCTTACTTCCGCTCATGCTGGAGCAGGTGCCGGCCCTACAGCTACATACCATGGCCGTGGATCCACCTAGAGGTCCCCGGGAGACGAGGGCCAGTCGATGGGCCCGCGTCATGCCACGTGGAGGTGGCGGCCGCCCAGTGGCTTGGGGAGTGTATTTCCGAGAGTGGCTGGATCGGCAGGCCATTCTCGTAGAGGACTGGCCATATGCCGGTATGGACTTCCGCAATGATCCCGACATGCCACTGCCCGCGGGAGAGCACTGGGATGATGGAGGTATGACACTTGATCTTATTTTAATATTTTTTAATGTTTTTGATTTTTTATATACATGTCTTAATAAATGTCACGGTGTGCAGATGTGGGACCCGTGAGACCCATTGGCCTAGCCCCAGAGGCACGGAGGGAGGGGCAAGGAGCTGGAGCCCTGGCCCTAGTTCCTCCAGGAGTTGACACGTCGGAGACTATAGCTCGCAACCTCGAGGGCTTGCTGGAGGGGGTGCCAGATTACCAGGGGTCGAGGAGGTCCCCATAGCTCACCAGATTCACACAGTGGGGGTGGCACCCAGGATGCACCGCCTTTTGAGGCGAGTGGCACGGGCAGCAGTATGCTATAGAGAGCATAACCCAGATCAGTAGTTATCTAGGTCTTTTCCACTGATGTTTTTGAGAGACACCTGTCTCGGATGTACCGAGAACACCGACTTTACTTCAGACATATACATCTATTTTTGAGCGCCTTAGTGCGCCACACGATATATATATATATATATATATATATATATATATATATATATATATACTGTTTTTGGATGGATCGTTTCACATGTGATGATGTTTTTTAATATGCTATGCAAATGTCTAATACAAATGTAATCTAATGTATCAGTTGCACAACACACGACCCATGTATTTTCATTTTTTATGCAAGCTTGAAAACACACATGCAGGCATACATGCAAACTATGCTTGGAAAAGAAATTATTTACACATGCTTATCCTATGGTCTTATTATGTTTTCTATCTCTTCTTGTATGATGTTTATCTATTACGCAAATGTCTATCCAACACATGGTTTGCCAATGCATCAGTTAACGTATTTAATCGTCTTGGAATGTGTTGATATGTGATATAATCAAAATTCCTTTCTAACAATCTCACACGTAAATACAACCTTAGAATGCGTTGGTCTCTGACAGAATATCGCCCGTTGAGTTGATGGACGACAAGTTGAGAGTCCAGGTTTACCACTAATGCACGAATGCCAAGATCAACTGCTTCGGCTAGTAATTCAATTACAACACTGTATTCGGCAACATTGTTGGTGGTACGGCCCAAGCACACGCCTTGAAGATCTAGCAACTCGCCGTGAGGATCGTAGATCGCCCTCGCCGTAGAAGACAAATTGCAAGTACTATGGCAGGTGCCATCGGCGAAGCCAACATAAGGTGTATTAGACATCTGCACAAGAAGCAGGAAACAAAATAAGAGGCAAACACGCCTTCACACCAAAGAAAAACAAGAAATCATGCACACATGACACACTTGCTAAGAACACACGTATGTACAAAACTAGGTGCCCGAGATCATGCATAATATTTTTTCAGATAGAGCCCGTTGCGGGGCTTGTCGAGAGGATTTCCTTCGTAATCGATCAGCTCATATGCCCCCTTTTGCAAAACTCTCTTCACGATATAGGGGCCTAGCCACATGGATTCGAGTTTACCTGCCCCCAGCTTATCCTTAGCTTGATCATAGAGCAGTACTAGATCTCCCTCAACAAAGGAACGAGGTTGAATGGTATTGTCGAAGTGGGCCTTAACCCTCTTCTTCTGCGCTTCAATAGCTAGAGAGGCTAAGCGACGAGTCTCGTCTAGCCGCTCTAAATAGAGAAGTCGTTCCTCCACCAGAGTGGTGTTGGGAAGCAACTCGACAGCTAACTTTAATGAAGGAATCTCACACTCAACAGGAAGGGTGGCCTCCAGTCCATAAACAAGCTGAAAAGGAGTGAAACCGGTGGCGTCCTTCACAGAGGTCCGGTAAGCCCACAAGGCAGGGAACAACATCAGATGCCAGTTAGACTTGTGCGTATTCACGGTACGTTGGAGCATTGTGATCAAAACTTTGTTCACGGCTTCAACTTGGCCGTTGGATTGAGGGTAATACGGCGTCGAGCTATCTTGACGCAAGCCTAGCTGGGTCGTTAGTTCCGTCATCATGTGATTACGGAAATGTTTTCCGTGATCTGTGACAATAGCCTGGGGGACTCCGAACCGAGTAATGACATGATTAAACAAGAACTGTGCCGCTGTGTAACCGTCTTCGTTCAATGTAGGCATCGCTTCGGCCCATTTGGTGAAGTAATCCACGGCAACGATGATATATCCATGCCCCCCGGCCGAACGAGGGTTACAAGACGTATAATTGATGCCCCATTTGGAAAATGGACCTACGGTAACAACAGGGTGCAGTGGTGCAGGAGGTGCACGCATTTTCCGGTGGTAGACCTGACATTCATGACATGCACGGACGGCAAGGATGCAATCCTTGAAGATAGAAGGCCAGAAATAACCAGCACGGAGGATTTTCTGGGCGGTGGCATATCCGGACATATGGCCGCCACAAGCACCGGAGTGGCAGTCATTCAATACCCGCTCAGCCTCCTCGAGAGTCAAGCATCGGCGGAGAACAGAATCAATTCCGAGGTGGTACAGGGTATCGCCAATAATTCGATAGGGTTGAGATTGGTGACGAATCCTTCGTCGAGCGTCTTTTGATACATTAGGACGAAAGGAAGACGTCTGCAAATATACTATGATGTCCCCATACCAAGGGTCGAGGGTGCTGATCAGAAACAATGTTTCGTCCGGGATATGCTCTTCCGAACGAGATGGTACAGAAGGGGATGGCAAAGAGCAGAGCAAGTCGGCAAAGACCAGAGATTTCTTAGACTTGGCAGCAGTAAATTCCAAGTCAAACTCTTGTAGGATGACAATCCATTTCGAGTACTTGCCCCCCAGCAGCTGACGCGACAAAATGTAGGTCATTGGGTTGCAATCGGAAATCACGGTCGTTGTGCGCAATAGGATATAGTGCCGGAATCGTTGGACGGCGCAGACAGCTGCCAATGCCAACTTCTCGACATACGCGTAGCGAGTTTCTGTATCCAAGAGATTGCGACTAAGGTAATAGATAACATGCTCATTGCCATCATCATCATCCTGCACCAGAACCATGCCGATGGTGGTGTCAGCGGCAGCTAGATAGAGAGAATAATCACGGTGATGGTTCGGAGGTCTTAAGAGTGGAGCCGAGACAAGGAGATCCTTGAGTCGCTCGAAAGACTCCTGGGCGATGGCATCCCAACGAAAGGGTGTGTCTCGCTTTAATAATCGTGTGAAACCCTTAGCTACCTCGGCATAATTCGGAATGAATCGTCTAAGGAAATTCGCTTTGCCCTGCAGGCTCTGCAATTGCTGCAAAGAGGCAGGGGGAGGAAGATTCAGGATGGCCTCAACTTTGAGGGGATCCAGACGGATGCCTTCTCGGGAGACGATGAACCCGAGCAGTCGGCCAGATTCTACACAGAAGACACACTTATGAGGATTAAGCCTTATGCGGTAGTGTCGACAGCGAAGAAAAATATCACGAAGATGAGAGGGATGGTCCTGACGCTTAGCTGAATGAGCCGGAAGGTCATCCAGGTAAGGTTGCACAATGTGACGAATATCATGAAAGGCATAAGACATTGCACGTTGAAATGTAGCGCCGACATTCTTTAGACCGAAAGGAAGCTTCTTATAGGCGAAGGTGCCCCAAGGACAAATAAAAGTTGTCTTATGCTGGTCCGTGGGTGCAATGTTGATCTGGTTATAGCCAGAGAAGCCGTCCATAAACGAGTAAATTTCACTCCCTGCACACTCATCAATAAGCTGATCGATGAAGGGCGTAGGGAAGTTATCTTTCGGACAGGCACGGTTGATATCACGATAGTCAACACAGACCCGGATAGTACCCTGCTTTTTATTCACAGGGACTATATTAGACACCCAATCCGTAAGGGGAATGGGGTAAATGAAACCAGCTTTAAGAAGCTTTTCGACTTCGGCCTTGATGGCTGTAGCCTTTCGGGGGTGCACAGGGCGTAAGCGCTGACGAACAGGCTTAGCACCTGGATATGTAGGTATTTCGTGCACCACTATACTAGGATCGATGCCGGGCATTTCCTCATAGGACCATGCGAAGACATCACGAAATTCGCGAAATAAAGCAGTATAGAGTTGAACTTCCTCAGGAGTGCAAGTGACTCCTATATGAATGTGCTCGACAATCCCTGGTTTGACAGAGATGTCGATCGGTTGGGTTTGCGTGATATTTCCCATATTGCCCTCTGAAGACACTTGATAAAGCTGAATGGGTGTTTGGAGGGGCGGGGATGGGACACATGAAGCAAACCGCTCGAGACATGCGGTCATTTCCGGATGGGGAGGGAGAAACGAAGAGCGATGGTGGTGATCTGACCAAGGGAGCTCTTCGAGAGACATGGTCTCTATGATGGCTTCGTCGGAAGGAAATATTTCCTTCAATGGATCCGAAGTAGCCTCATCTCCTAGCCAAGGGAAATGATCATATGAATTGGGAACACTGCTCGGGAGAGCAGGTTCATCAAGGGGAGCCGATGCAGCGACAATCTCGATGTAGTTGAGTTCGGCAGGACTCAACAGCATCATATCACCCCAAGAGTCTTCCTGATTAGCAGGAGGAAGAACCCATGGATCAGAGCGTATAGAGATCATGTTGATAGGGGCGAGATTCGAAGGTGGGTGGGGAAAGACTCCCATTAAAGTGGGATCTTTGAAGAGTCCAGCACCCACGTTCACGAGTGATTTCGAGGTATGCTCCACGAATGGCACATTACCTTCAGAAGAAGAGGCGAAGAAGAAGAGCTGGTCCACCGTGAAAATATTCCCTTGGTGAGGGAAACGAATGACACAGAACAGGGAGGAAGCCACGGCTTACATGGCGTATGTCCAGCTCCGTCCGAGGAGGAGGTTGTAGGTCAAATTGGCGTCGACAACTTTGACCTCCACTTCTACGGTCTTTCCTTCCAAAGAGATGGGTAAGCGTTGGAGGATACCCTAAGGATGAGATTCTCTTCCATCGAAAGCTTCTAATGTCGTAGGGCACTGAATCAGAGCAGGGGAACCAATCGCCTTCCAGCAAGCAACAGACATGATGCAGGTTGAGGCACCTTCATCAATAACTGTACGGTGAATCGTTCTGCTATTGATGATGACCTATATAAGGAAAGCGACTTGGTGAGGCAGTCTATGTGTAAAACCCTCGAGATCGAAAGAAATCAAATCTGAATCTGCTGGGTCGATGCCACCAATAGCTGATAGCAAGGACTTCCTCTGGGAGGGGCAGCTCTGGAGGACTTCTAGAGCGAACATAGCAGACGGAGCCTGAGCTAAGTCCTCAACAATGCTATAGTGCTGGGAAGCACGAGCATTAGGGTTGTAAGATGACTTCCTGAGTACACCTTATGGAGGGGGTCGGGGGATTGTGTCAGTGCTGGGCCTTTCGATGTGGAGAGGACCAGAACTAGATGGAGGAGCGCTGGAGGGAACCTCCGGCTCTTTCCCGGCACGAGATGGATAATCTTTCGCTCGAGTTGAAACATGGATGGGGATCGTGCCAGCCATGAACACTTGAGAACCAAACAAGGAAGAGGGTTGAGACGGGTCTGCCACCATTTGGGTCTGCTGGGAAGGGAAAGGCTCTTTAAGCACGGCAGGAGTCCCAGGAGCACCTTTCAATAACCGACTAACTTCAGACCGCCTTGGGCAGTCCTTAGTGTAGTGATCCTCATCACAGATGAGACAAGGATACTTAGGTTTTCGTTTAGCTCCTTCCTCGGGTGGAGGCTTAGGGGCATCCTGCTTTGGCTGTCCAGATTTATCTTTAGCTTTCCCCTTTAGAGGATTTATCCGCCGCGGTGGACTGGACGGTGTTTACCTCGGAGGTACTTCTAGGATTAGATTGGCCCTGAGAAGCATTTTCATTTGAAGCGTTCTGCTTTTGCTTCCCAGGGTTCGCGGCCGATTTCTTCGATGATGAGTTCACAGAGCCAATGACTCCATCAACAGATGGTTTGGGCGGAGCCTTGGTCTGTCCAGGCCTCGGGGCGTCTGGCAAATAATCATATAGAGTACCTGACTGAGAGTATACTAAGTCTAGGTACTGAGCTCGCGCGATTGCTTGCTCTTCAGTTACACAAGCTCCCATGGCGATGTCCTTTGCAATTTTAGGGATAAAGGAAGTTGTGAACCAATCGGTCAGGAGTTGATCAGGAATCCAGAATTTGATCAAGCGACGACGCCTTCTCCATTCATGTATATGATCAGATATGTGCGTAGCTGTGTCCTGCTTGAGAGACGTGAGGAGATTTGTCCCTGTCTCGTACCGAATGGGTAACTGAAAATGAGTTAAAAACGCCATAACCAGCGAGTTGAAATCTTGAAACATGCCGCGATTCAGCTCAATATACCATTTAGCGGCTGAACCGGTGAGGGTTCTCTGAAAGAGGCGGAGCTGGATAGAGTCATCAAGCCATGAGTTCGATGAACACCAAAGGTGATAGGTCATAACGTGAGCTTGAGGATCTTCACCAGCTTTGCCATCAAATTTTGGACAATCACCGGGTATTTTAGTTGGAACTGGTGGCCAATACGGATTATGCAAAATGGGATCATTCGTTAACTTGGACACATCCGGAAGTTCCAACGTCGCTAAAAATGGCAACTGAGGGTTAAAGGACATTTGTGGTTGTGGATTCGAGGCAGTATTAGGGTTCCAACCGGGTGGTGGTTGCCCCCACGAACTCTGTCCAGATGGACCTGGCCCAAAAGGGCCTGGCGCATAGGAACCTTGTCCCGATGGACCTGGCCCAAAAGGGCCCGGCGCATAGGGACCTTGTCCGTAGGGGTTCTGCCCATATGTATTCTGTCCATATGCAGACAGTTGACCCTGGGTCTGCCCCCCAGCACCCCATGTATTAGCAACTTGGCCCGCAGGTGCAGCATACTGATAATTCTGGTAAGGAGTGACCTGCATCTGTTGATAATTTTGGTAAGGGGTAAACTGAGTTTGCCCCTGGGGTTGCTGGTAGCCATACGTTTGCTGGGCTCCATACTGAGCCTGATAAGCAGGCTGCGCTTGGTAGGAAGGTTGGGGCTGTGGCCTGCCTTGCACTTGATAACTCGTTTGAGTTTGAGGCCCAGAATAATGTCCTTGAACCGGCTGGGCTTGGATCATCTGGCCGGAAGGTTGGCTTGGTTGAATTTGGGATGGACCTGCTTGCCCAGAAGGACGTACTTGCTGGGTGCCAGGTTGTCCTTGAGCAACCAAGGGTTGTCCTTGCGGAACAGATGGCCGAGCCGGCTGGATGGCTGGTTGACCTTGCGGTTGACTAGCCTGTCCAGATGGATGAGTAGGGCGGACAGTGGGTTGGCCTTGTTGCACAGAGGGCTGGCCCATTTGTCCGGAGGGTTGTACTAGCTGAGCAATGGGTTGGCCCTGCTGTACGTAGGGTTGCCCCCCTTGCCCAGAAGGTTGCATGGACTGAGCAGTGGGTTGGCCCTGCTGTACGTAGGGTTGCCCCCCTTGCCCAGGAGGATTCACAGGCTGAGCAGTGGGTTGGCCCTGTTGCACGTAGGGTTTCCCCCCCTGCCCAGAAGGATACCCCTGCTGGACTACTGGTTGACCTTGAGGAGTATAATTTTTCCTAGCTTGTCCAGCGGGATAACCCTGCTGGAAACCAGGTTGGCCTTGTTGGATGTAAGGCTGCCCTGGCTGACCAGACGGATAACCTTGCTGGGTACCAGGTTGCCCTGGGTAACCAGAAGGTTGACTCTGATAGGAAAAAGATGGACCGCCCATGGCCGAAGGTTGTCCCGGGTAGGGTTGTCCTTGTGGGCCCCCAGATTGTCCTGGGTAAGACTGGCCATAAAGTGGTTGCCCTTGGGGGGCTTGCACATAAGGTGGCTGGCCTAGATTAGGCGGTCCTTGAGGCTGTCCAGGAATTGCCTGGCCCCCATGAAAAGAATGAGTAACGGGATCATAAACAATGTTTAATGGTACCGAGACTTCAACGAAAGGTTGAAGAGGCGCGGATTGAACGTGCTGGAGGTACTGACCGTTAGAATCATAATAAAAGAGTGGACCTTGGTAATTCGGGTCCACAATGGGTTGCCCATGGGCATCATACGGCCCCCCTCCTGGAACAGGACCAGAAGAGGGCTGAGCACTTTGTGCAGGATCGATGACTCCAGACGAAAGCCCTGGTTGGCCACTGCTCACTTGACTGTGAGAGGGACCAGCCCCAGGGTTTGTAGATGAAGATGCTGTCATAGCACTGATGACTGGAGTTGAGTACGCTACACAAACAGTTGGATTTGTGGGAACTGAGGTAACAGGAGTATTAGGGGGTTGTGAAAGAAAAGGTTCCGTGGTGGCAATGAGACTAGGATCCCATATAGTCGTAGAAGGCATTCTGGCAGCTATTCTATCCCTCATTGACTGATACCGTGGAGGGAGTGGAGAAGTAGCTGGAATGGGAGATTCAACATTTGACACCACGGGTGTCTCACCTGCGCTGGGAGATGTCTCATCCATTTGGGAAGTTGACATCGGAGACGACATACCGGGAGGGGTAACAGGAATATCGTCCTCGTCAGGCTCCCAGATAGGGTTCCAATCTTCTTCATAATCCTCGTCACCCGGGGCACGTACGTTGATAGGCTGGATACTCGGGACAATCGGAAGAGTATCGCTTACAACTGGTACCTCAGGAGCAACATAAGATGGAGAACCTTGATCAGTTGGACCGGGAGTTGACGGGTCAGCCAGGATGACAAACCCCACACAAAACCCTAAAGGAAACTAACGACAAAGACCCTACTCAAACTAACGCATACAAAATCTAACCAGGTGATGTTATCGCGGCCGAATAAATTTTTAAGACACAGGAACTGAACTTGACCTTTTCATGTTTCAAGAGTCGAGAAAAGGACGAAAAGATGACTCTAGTCTCCTTCGAATGTTTAATGAGCACGAAGTGACAAGAAGCTCGCTGGCACCTTTTCATTTAGGGAGTCCGAAAAGGATCAAAAGTGACTGTTTTGGAGATTCTAGGCAAAGGGTTTACCAAGCAATCCGTCAAACTGCTTCTACACCTTGGCAATCGTATGAGAACCAAGGACTTTCCGTACTGCAGTCAATCTTCCCGAATGTTGTGTTCAGTGCGTTACGGCTCGCAGGGCAGCAGACTCGGATTCCTATGGATCAAGGATAAAAGCCTAGTGGGGTCTCCCTATATACGCGACGGTACGTGGGAGCACAATCCGTGTTAGACCACTATCGAGTCACAGAAGGAGGAATCACCCAACCATAATGTGAAACAACAATGACTATGTTTAAAGACGCCGGAACACGTCTCTAACCTAGACCTCTAGATGTTTGCGTTAAGTTCCAATGCATTTTTAGGTTTATTCAGTTTATTTTATGGTTGATGTTGAATTAAGTTTCGGTTTCAGGCCTTATCGTATGATCTCTCACAATTTCCTAGATGCAAACTACATGCCAAAGAATACCATTTCGTTCGATGAATTCTAATTACGAGAGGGTTAAGAGCTTTCAATCAAACAAAACGAACTCAAACAATCAAACAATCTAATGCAACTAATGAAAAAGAAATGAAATTTTCTTTTGAGAACACAAATCAATGAAATGCTCTTCTTTTCATTAACTATTGAATGCAAAAGACATTAGTTTGATTTCTTTTTCAATGGCACTATGCACTTTAAAATGAATTTTGAGAGACAGCAACACCGAGCAAAAAGAAGTAAAATCACTCAATGACAAACACAACAAGCGTGAAAAGAGCTGATTGAACCCTAGCAACTGTGATCTGTGCCTTGGGTAGTGAAACAATCTGAGGATCGGTTCGATGACAATCACCTCAAGCAAACAAGCAAAGAAGGCAAAAAGAGGAAGGTTTCCACAATAGCAAAGGCAAGCAGCAACGAACTTTTCTGAACAAGTGAATAAAACAAGGTCACTCCAGTGAAGGCTGGATGATGGCACTAGGTCACGAGGCACAAAAACGAAATTCGTCCGAAAAGACTTCGCAAGCAAGTGTGTAACAGTTCAAACAATAAATATCAAGTCATAAACCAAGTAGAAAAAGCTGGAGATAGTAAAACCAACAGGCTTAGGAGGCAAAATTGAAACAAATTCAATTTTACAGGATCAGCGCGGGTAGCGCTCAGCAACTGTGCGCTGACAAGAGGTCACGCGTAGCAACTTGGCGCTTTCAGCGCGGAAGGACACGACTTAAGCGTGCTGGTTCAATTTCAGAACCTTCGCGACTGTTTTATGTACAAGCGCGATGACAACAGGTTTAAAGAAACAGCTATGCGCTGTCAGCGCAACTGTTTTGATATAAACCGCGCTGAGGCTAAAAAAGAGGCAAAATCAAGCCAAAAACTCCCAAACCAAGGCCAGAACTCTTTAAACAATTTATACACCTCCCAGACTGAACCAGGAAGTCTAAAAGCAGAGAACTAATCCCCAATTTCGAAAAGAGAGAACAATCAAACTCAAACACAAAGATGGACAAAAGAGACAAAAGGCCAGCTCCCCAGTATGGTCGCCAAATTGTTGGAGAGGTAAATCCCCTCTACGGATAGAGGCGATCCCTACTAGCCCAGAATGGGTCTAGCAACAATCAATCAATGCTACTGTGCAAGTTCCTAATTGCAAATACAAGAGAGGTAAAGAACACCTACTTGGATTCCAACGCTATTGTTTGATGAAGAGATGCCGCTCTCGCTCCTTCGCTCTGGCCGGTCACGATCCTCCACGATCTCTGTGAATAGATACCTGCACACACGAAGAGAAAGACAAACACAAACGTGAAATCTAATAAAGGCAATTATACATCAGTCAGAAAGGATGTAATTCACATTAACCATTACAAAGACAAATGAAAATGGAACCATAACAGTAGTCATCTATTATTAAATCAATAACAGAGAAAGGTACAACCAATGTTCTGACGCGGAGTCCTTCTCTTGAGGGTCCAGCCAGCAAGTCTCTTAAGCATTCACCCTTGGAAGTAGATCCTCCCAACACAAAAGCTCTCCCTCACACAAGCAATACTCACAACCTTCCTTAAGCTTCCTCTAGCAAAACCACACTTGTCACACCAACTACCTACTAACAGCAGCAATCCAAACACTATGAATTCCACACTATCCAAACTAGCTGCTCATGGCAATGGTGGAGGTTTAAATAGGAGAAGGAGTCTCCTTGGATGGTGGGAGGACAAGCTTATCTTCAAGGAAGGTGGTTCCAAATGACGAACAGACATGCCACAAAAGGGAGGGCGATACTCACAAAGCCAACAACCAAGTCTGGAACCATTTGGAAGGCTGGCTGTTGGAACAAATTCGCCCAAACTGGATCAGCGCGGATGTAACCTGAAATGGCGCGCTGACAGGGCATTACAGTAACAGAGCAGGCTGTGTCAGCGCGACTTAATACTCTCATAGGATGCGCTGGCGCATAAAATTCGACCAGCGCGGGAAACCCGTGTTCTTCCGCGCTGGCAGCGCATCAGTTACACTATCAGCCACCTGTCAGCGCGGTTATTTTAATAACAGACGCACTGATGCAATAAACTTTGGCAAAGTGGGTCATTTGGCCAGTTAAGAGAGCATGAGCATGGTGCATTTGATCTCATGAGACAGTAGGGAGACTGACAGGGAGACAGTGACAAATTACTGCGTAACACCCTTTTCAATAACAAGGATTCTCTTACTTCAGGTGGTTCTTCTTTACTTGCAGTTTGAGGATTTTCTTCCTTTGCCTCAACCACATTCACATTCCGCTGATTTGCTGCTTTATTATGAGGACAATCCCATGATCCATGTCCCCATTCCCCGCATGTGTAACACCAAATTTCTCTTCCTCAGCCTCTTCCTCTGGGTGCAAATCTCCCTCTACCAAAGTCTCCTCTCTGTGGCAGTCTACTACTCGAACCTCCTGCTTCACCCTGAGAGTGTTGGAATCTTGATCTGGTAGTTCCTCTACCTCTTGCTGGACTTTTTCCTCTATTCCTCTGATTTTTCTTCCTCAACATCTTCTCCTCTGCCTTCAAAGCTACTTGATAGGCATCTTCAATTGTCTTCAGACTCAACAAACTGATTTCATCCTGTATGTCATATCTCAAGCCATTGATGTATCTGGCTACCTTTTCTACGTCATCCTCTGCATGTCTTGCTCTAATGCTCAGCTTATAAAACTCTTCCGTGTATTCTTTGACAACCATTCCTTTTTGCCTCAAATTTTGTAACTGTCTGAAAAGATTTAACTGATAATATTTTGGCATGAATTTACCTTTCAATTTACTCACCATTTTATCCCACTGCTTGATCTTGGGCTTCCCCTTTCTCTCTCTAGATGTTTGTAGTTCATCCCACCAGATAGCTGCATGGCCCTTCAATCTGGTAACTGCAAATTTCACCTTCTTTTTATCATCAACCTCCTCATAGTCGAAATACTTGTCTAATGAACTGATCTAGTCCATCAACTCTTCTACATTGAGGTTCCTATCATACAAAGGTATTTCCATCTTTGGTCTTCCACTTGCTTTGGCCAACATTTTGAGAACTTTGACAGCTTCGCTTTCATCCTCTTCTTCTTCCTCAGAAGATTCCTCTGCAACACTGACATCTCCTTCATTAGGTGCTCTCCTTTGAGCAATTTCCATTGTCTCCATCCTTGTACGCAGGTGTCAAATCTCTTCTAGCAAAACTGCATTGGCTACAGGTCTTCCTCGACCTATGCCAACTCCTCTTCTAGGTGGCATGTTTGTTGTAGTAGAACTTAATCCTTGTGCTCCGATACCAAATGATGTGGAAAACTGAATCCAAAATAGTTTTTGATTGTAAAACTAATGAATCACACATTAATCAGATTATACATGTGGATTTCGTACTGAAGGTCCCACTTACCTGACCAATCTCTGCCGGTCCCACTTTGACTTTTCTACTCCCCGAGTGCTTCAATCTTCACCATTGATCTCGTTTACCCAAATCCAACGGATGTCGCGCAATATCGTGCGATAACTAGCACGATAGATAGTAGGTCGAGAGCATGCGAGATAAGTGGTTTCTCCGTGCTACGTGTCACCACCTTAGGTTAATCGCGTGTTTTAGAAAAATACCATTTACCATTTTAATACCCTGCGATATACCATTTATTGTTTTGGAATACTGCCCACGGTTCCCAATACGATATGACCGATCTACTGTTCCCACACGATATTTACCCGACTCATGGTTCCTTTTATGATTAAAGAATAAAAAGTTCCCAAAACAACTTAAATCACGAAACTTTGAAGGAAGCACTTTTATAATGAAAAAGGGTTTAGTGCTTAGTCTACGGACTTGAAATAAAACCCTTAATGCTATTTAACTGATATTTTCAATAAAACACATAAATGGAAGAATAATACCTGGTTAGGGTCTAGAACACAGATACGCAGATTACAAAGGAATTTCTGCACCAGGAACAGTACGTACACACCACACTTAGATCAATTATTCAAGTAAATAGAAATTACAGAGTCTTGGCCCTCTCGGCTCAATTACATCAATTTGTCTGATCTCTCTTTCTTTCTCACTCAAACCCTATTTTTTATTTCTCTCGCTCCCTCTTTCCTTTTTCTATTGTTACATTTTTTCCTCTTTAATGGATCAAATCCTATTCTAACTGCATTGACAACTCAATCTCTATTTTTATCAGTTCAACAATTAAATCCCTATTCTCAAGCTTTGATACACACCTATCCTAACAACTTATCACCTATTCTAAAAATAATACAATGTTTTAATTATTACAATAATTGAAGTAAAAATAAATTCGAGAGATCCAACCCTCTCTACTAAAAATTGATTTGACCACTTAGGTAAATGAAATTCATTTCATGTTAAGCCACAACATGTGAACATACAATCTCATGTTGGAAATAATACTGAGAGGGGGGTGAATCAGTATTATCAAATTCTTTTCAATATATCTTCCTTATTTATATTCTTCAAATATTGATCATTACTTTGTATGTCAGTATCATAAAATAATGAGCATGAACAAGAAAAACAGATAGTCACACCAAAGAACACCAGATATAAGGTGGAAACCCAATGTGGGTGAAAACCACCTGCTGCAATATGTCTCTATCTTCTTTCAATTAGAAACTCCTTTTACAATGATTTTGTACTGGTGCAGTCCTTTACCAGTACGCAGGCTACAACCTGCAGAGAGCTACAACTCTCTCTCGTTTTCCAGTCTCTCCTGGAAGGGAGCTACAACCCCCTACTTCTTTTCTTTCAAGGACCACTTTTCATAAATTTTCAAACTGGATCCAAGAATATCAAATAATCATCAAGTACATGCAAATTACCCAAACTCCTTATATAATCAACCAAGAATCACCCAACTTCTCAGAATGCTGTAAACAGAAAGATAGTACCAGAAATATAAACCCAGAACTCTGCAGCAAGAGATAAAAGATAACCAACAAATGTTTCAAGACAGATCCGCAGTTTTTCCTTATCTGGACTGCGTGACTCCGCACCCCGCCTTCTGTTTTCCTGCGTATCCACGCAGAGCTCCGTCTGCTTCGCTGCGTATCCCCGCAACTCGCCTTTCACCTGACTGCGAACCTTTGCTGTGCCAACGCACCTGCTTCTTCTATCGCGCCGCGTACTTCTATGTATATCCGCAGCTTCTCCTTCTATCGCGCCGCGTATCTCTGACCTTGCTCCGCACTGCTTCTTCTGGCTCGCTGCGCACCTCCGCACTGTACCCTCTGTTATGCCGCGTACCTTTACTGCATCTCCGCACTGCGCCTTCGATCACGTTGCAATCCCACGCACTGTGTCTTTCTGTGGGCCGCGTACCACCGCACTGCACCTTTCACTGAGCTGTGGTCCTCCGCACCTGAACCGTGAAATACCTGCGGACCTTTGATTTGAGCCGAATTTACAGACCTATAAAGAGCCACTGACAGTCAGATGCCCAGATCTGATCATGCGCCCGAGAGATCACACTTCATAGATCCACTTTTAACTTCACTTTTATATAGATCAAGCGTTTTAAACCGATAAACCAATATTTCAAATCTTAAGATATTCAATTTGAAAAGATACCTTGGCCAAGTGATCTCCTTCCCTATTTATAGTCAAGCCCTTATTCACACCATGGGGCAAAACCATCAAATAACTAATACAAGGGATCCAAATCGGGGCTAAATTAGATCCTATACCATGGGCCAAAACCATAGGATCATGAATGACGGGCGAAATACCACGGGCCAAACATAAGAAACCCCATGTGGGCGCGCTTCTCTGCCTTGAAGTGAGTGAACTGGGGGACCACACCTTTTGAACGGATAACCTGCGGGTATGACCGCACTTCCTCAACGCAGAACCTGCGGGTCCGCACCTTTTGAACCATTCACCTGTGAACCTCTTAATTTCCATCATTTTGAGAGCATGAACAGAGCATTGCCACTTGAGTGAGTTGCCATCAAGTACAACACCTGTAACACCTGTAACATAGAGCCATACCAGAATCATAATGCCAACAATCTCCCCCTTTGGACTTGATGGCAACCTCAAAAATCCGCAACGTCATTCTCCCCCTTTGACATCAAGGGCAAAGGGTTATGCTCCCCCTAAGAACATGCTCCCCCTGACTATAAACTAGATCTGCAAAGAAGAATCATAATCCACCAAACACCATAAATGACCATGAAAGAAATAGAGACATATTGCAGCAATATTCAGACCATCATCCATGATCTCCTTCTGTACTTCCTCCATAATGCCAACAATGCATTATATGCTCCCCCTGAACCTGTGCCATTCGATCTTCGACCAATCCGCAACCCAGCACATGTACGCATATACCCCAGATGAACCTTGCGTACAACCAACAATCAGAAGAGATTCAACAACAAGATGATGCATCAACAACCCCCAGCTTTTGCCTGAGGTATTCAAAGGTCTCCCTGGGCAATGGTTTGGTGAGTATATCAGCAACTTGTTCCTTAGAAGGAACATACTCCAACTTGACCTTTTGTTCAAATACTTGTTCTCAGAGAAAATGATACTTGATCGATATGTGCTTGGTATTTGAATGCATGACTGGGTTCTTTGAAATGTTGATTGCACTTGTATTGTCACATAAGATGGAGATGGGTGGTATACAAGTGATTTGAAAGTCCTGCAAGGTCTGCATCATCCAAAGGAGTTGAGTGCAGCACGATGCAACAGCAACATATTCCGCTTCAGCTGTAGACAAGGCAATCGAACTCTGTTTCTTGCTGAACCAAGATACTAATCTGGAACCCATAAAGAATGCACCACCAATTGTGCTCTTCCTGTCATCCACGCTTCTGGCCCAATCTGCATCTGTATAAGCATGAAGTGTGAGATCTGTATCTCTAGGATACCATAAGCCATAATTTTGAGTCCGTTGAAGATATTTGAAGATTCTCTTCACTGCCTGAAGATGAGTTTCCTTTGGATTTGCCTGAAATCTTCCAACTATTCCCACTGCATGCATGATGTCTGGTCGGGTACCTGTGAAATAAAGTAGACTTCCAATCATAGATCTGTAGGTTGGTTGATGTACTGCTGCTGATTCATCATTTGCACTGAGGCTACATCCTGTGACCATGGGTGTACATACTGGTTTTGCATCTTCCATGCCATATTTCTTCAAAATCTGCTTGAGATACTTGGTTTGCAACAAGAAGATCCCTCCTTCCTTTTGTTGGATTTGCAAGCCAATAAAATATGTCAATTCTCCAAGCAAGGACATTTCGAATTCTTTCTGCATCACCAAGGCAAAGCTTTGACTCATAGATTCTTCATTGCTGCCAAAGATAATGTCATCTACATACACAACAAGTATTAGCAATTTGTCATTTTCAATTTTTATATAAAGATTGCTATCTGCTGATCCTTTTGAAAAACCTTGTTGATGAAGATATTTTTCCAAACGATAGTACCAAGCCCTTGGAGCTTGTTTAAGACCATAGAGAACCTTTTTCAGTCTGCATACAAGATTTGGATCATTTCCAAGAATGAACCCATCTGGCTGCTCAATGTATACTTCTTCTTCTAAGTCTCCATTCAGAAAGGCTGATTTCACGTCCATTTGAAATACTTTGAATTTTTGAAAGATTGAGAGAGCAAGGAACATTCAGATGGCCTCAAGTCTTGCAACAGGAGCAAAAGTTTCTTCAAAATCTATTCCTTCTTGCTGTGCATACCCTTTACAAACAAGTCTGGCCTTGTTTCTAATTACTTCCCCATTTTCATTCAACTTATTTTTGAAGACCCATTTTGTCCCTATAACATTCTTATCCTTTGGTCTAGGAACCAACTCCCACATGTTTTTCTTTTCGATCTGCTCAAGTTCTTCATCCATTGCTTTGACCCAACATTCATCTTTGCATGCTTCTTTCACATTTTGTGGTTCAGTGGAAGAGAGTAATGCCAAATAGCTTGAAGCTTCTGCAATTGTTCTTCTTGTTTGTACACCTGCTTCTTTCTGCCCCAAAATCTGAGATTCTGGATGATTCTTCTGAACATACCTGGATGGAGTCTTTTCTTCTATCCTTATCTGTTCCTCTGGTGCTTCTTGAGATTCTTCTTCTTCATCATTCTGTCTTTGAGGGTAGTCTTCATCTTCTTCAATATTTTCATGATTTACTTGCCTAGGAATGTATCCCTTTTCATCAACCACTACATCAATGCTGTCAACAATTCTTCCAAGTCTTTTATTGTAGCACTTATATGCTTTGCTGTGTGGAGAATAACCAAGAAGAATGCCTTCATCTGCTCTAGGTTCAAGTTTGCCAAGTTGCTCATCAGTATTCTTAATATAACATTTGCTCCCAAAGATTTTGAAGTGCTTTACCGAAGGAGTCTCACCATACCAGAGCTCATGAGGAGTTTGAGTGCTGTTCACTCGGACTTTGTTGAGAATAACAACCACAGCATATGCAGCTTCACCCCAGAAAGTTGCGGAAGTTACAGACTCATCAAGCATAGCACGAGCCATTTGTTGGACTGTTCTGTTCATCCTTTCCACCACTCCATTTTGCTGAGGAGTTCTAGCTGTAGAGAATTCTCTTCTTATCCCATGTTCTTCACAGAAATCGAAAAATTCATTTGATGTAAACTCCCCACCTTTGTCGGACCTGAGGCACTTAATTTTGTAACCTGATTCATTTTCAACCAAGGCTTTGAAGGATTTGAATTTTTCGAATGCTTCGTCTTTGTGCTTCGTAAGTCCTAACCAAACAAACCTGGAGAAATCATCAATGAATAATATCAAGTATTCTTCTCCTCGAGGTGTACTTTTCCTAAATGGACCACATACATCTGTATGGACTAGCTCAAGAGGCATGCTAGCTGATCCTTCCTTCTCTGGAAAGTTAGTTTTGGTTTGCTTTCCAAACTGACAAGATTTACATATGGTGTTGTCTGGAATTTTGATATCTGGAAGACCATGAAGAGCCTGATATTTGCATGCTTTCCTTATTTGTGAAAAGCTTAGATGCCCCAACCTCCAGTGCCACAACCAATGTTCATCATTCTTGCTCAAATAGCATTGTTGTTGTCCTTCTTCAAATATGTATAGATTATTTGGATTTCTTCTACCCTTGATCACTGTTTCACCTGTATTAAGATCACGAACACAACATCCATTTGATCTAAATATTACCTCGGTTCCTTGATCACACATCTGGATAATTTCTCTATCTCTCTCTCTTCACAGGTGTGAAGGAAAGACACTAGGGTTTCTGCTACTGGGTTAGGGTTTTGTTGTTTTAGGATATAACTTGGATAAAGTGCAGAAAGAAGGTCCAAGAAAGGCTCATTAGGTCATACTCAAGCCCTAAAATAAGGAGAAAGGAAAATTAAGGTATCAAGAAGTCTTGCAAGCCCAAAATAAGCTCGCATGTGTCGAAGCAGTTGTTGTTTGGAGGGCCAAAAATTTTAGACCTGCAGTAGAGGCCAAAATTATGTTGCTAGGGGTCAAAGTTGTGCTACTTGAAGAGATTTGACTAGGTTTGAATTGAACGAAGGAAGCACATCATCAAGAATGTTGTACTTGGTCTTGGAGAGGTATTGGTTTTGGTCTATGTTATGCGGCCAGCTCACAAAATAGAAGAAAAGATAGATGAACGCCTTCAAAATAAGCCTCTTCGAGGGGGCAACCTCCTTTACACTACACAAATGAACAATTCTTGGATGATTCAAATGATTAAACTGCCTTTCTATATATAGGAGTCTAAGGGGTCACAATATAATCAAAGCTGACATAATAGTAATAACATAACGGCACAACAATAACTATAGTGGATTTCTATGGGGCACACTAATAACAATATGGGGACAATAGGGGCACAATAATAACAATAAGGGCTATAATGAAAATAGTAATGGGGGAATCACTAGTATTATAGGGACCTAGCATGCCCCTCTCTTTCAGAAAAGTGTTGTCCTCAATGCTTGAGTAGTTCTAGATGCGTCTGTATAAAATTCTCATCCTCCCATGTGGAATCTTCAGTGGGTAAGTTCTTCCACTTAATAAGATACTCTGAAATTGATCAATTTCGTAGCTATCGAGTTCTTGTTTCTGTGACTGCTTCAGGTTCCAATATGATTTTTCCTTCCTCGTCAAGTTCTGGCAATATTGTTTGAACTGGGAGCTTGTCACCTATAACCTTCTTTAAACATGAAACATGGAAAACTGGGTGCACCCAGGAAGCTACAGGAAGCTCCAATTTGTATGCCATAGTACCAATCTTTTGCAACACCTTGTACAAACCATAATACTTTGGTGATAATTTATTATCCTTCTTAGCTTGCTTGAGGGACATTTGTTTATATGGTTGTAGCTGTAGGAATACCTAGTCACCTACATCAAAACTTCTTTCGTTGCGATGTTGATTTGCCTGTTGTTTCATTCTATTCTGCACCAACATGAGGTTATCCTTTAAGAGTTGGAGAACTTGTTGTTGATGCTTGATGTGATATTCCATTGCTTGAACCTTAGAAATTTCTCTTAAATATGATGTGATGGATGGTGGATGATATCCATAAAGTGCCATAAATGGGGTCATTTTTGTTGCAGTATGGAAGGAAGTGTTATACCACCCTTTAGCCAGAGGCAACCATTTGACCCATTGTGTATGTTTATCAGATACAAAGCAACGAAGATATCCTTCCAAACATTTGTTTTCTATCTCAGTTTTCCCATCAGATTGAGGATGATAAGATGAGCTATGAGCTAATTGAGTACCAAGACAAGAAAATAATTTTGTCCAAAAAATTCCAGTGAAAATGGGATCTTTGTCGCTTACAATAATCTTTGGGTTTCCATGTAGCTTTTGAATTGTTTCCATAAATTCAATAGAAACTATACTGGATTTTAATGGAAGCGATAATGCACAAAAGTGTGCATACTTGGTAAGTTTGTCAACTACCACCATGATGACACCCTTTCCTTTGGACTTGGGAAACCTGTGATAAAATCCATTGAAACCTCCTCCCAACATTGGCTTGGAATGGATAAAGGTTCTAATAGACCTGGGGTCTTAATCGTTTCAACTTTATTTTGTTGGCAAATCAAACATTCCACTACAAACTTTTGAATATTTGATTTAAGGCCATCCCAAAAAAATTCCTTCTTAACCCTGTGGTAAGTTTTTAAAAATCATGAGTGCCCTCCTAAGGGAGAAGTGTGCAATTCCATAAGAATCTTTTGTTTGAGTTGGGAATTCTTACATAGGTATAAGCGATCTTTGTATCATAACGAATCATTTTTCCAGTTAAATGTATTAAATGTACTGGGATCTTGTTGTAACTTTTGAATGAGTGCCCACACTTCTTCATCATTCTTCCATTCATCCCTTGCTTCGTTTATCCAATTTGGTTGGATAATAGAAATGGCGCAAAGCAATGCTTCCACATCTTCATCCTTTCTTGAGAGTGCATCTACCACAACATTTTGCTTCCCTTTTTTGTAGATGATTTCAAAGTCATAACCCAACATCTTTGTGACCCATTTTTCCTGCTCTTCAGAGGATAATATTTGTTCTAAAAAGTATTTAAGACTATCATGACCCATTTTTACCTTGAAGTGTCTTCCCATTAGGTAGGGTCTCCATTTCTTAAGTGCATGTAGTATTGCCATCATTTCCTTCTCATAAATAGCTTTGCGTAAATACTTTCCTTTGATTGGACGACTTTCGAAAGCAATGGGTCTTTCTTCTTGCATTAAAACAACACCAATTCCATTTCCTGAAGCATCACATTCTACAATAAAGGTTTTTATGAAGTCCGGTGTAGATAGGACGGTGCTTGGCACATTGCCTCTTTAAGATGTTCAAAGGCCTTTGTTACTTCTAGAGTCCATGAAAATGCATCTTTCTTCAATAATGTTGTTAGAGGTGCTGCTATTCTCCCATAATTATTAACAAACTTGCGATAATACCCTGTCAACTAGAGAAATCCTCGTAGATGCTTTATGGATGTGGGGATTTTCCATTCCTTAATGGCTTTAATTTTTCTAGGGTCTGCCTTAACACCTTCATCAGATACAATATGACCCAGATATTCCACCTCTTGTGCTCCAAAGAAACATTTGGAGCTTTTTGCATATAGTTGTTTCTCCTCTAATAGTTTGAGCACCCTGTCAACATGTTGAACATTATCCTTCCAAGACTTGTTGTAGATTAATACATCATCAAAAAGTACTAACACAAATTTTCTAAGGAAGGGTTTGAAAATGGAATTCATCAAACCTTGAAATGTAGAAGGTGCATTGCTAAGGCCCAAAAGGCATGACCAAAAATTCATAATGACCCTCATGAGTTCTAAATGTTGTTTTCGAAATGTCTCCAATCTTCATTCTGATTTGACAATATCCTAAATGACGATCCAACTTGGTGAAGTAAATTGATCCATGCAATTCATCCAATAATTAATCAATGACAGGAATGGAGAATTTATCTTTAATAGTGAGCTTGTTGAGCTCTCTATAATCTGGACACATGCGCCATGATCCATCCTTCTTGTGCACTAATACTACTGGAGCAGAGAAAGAACTTTGACTAGGTTAAATTATACCAACCTCTAACATTTATGCAACCATACGTTCAATTTCACTCTTTTGGGCATAGGGATATTTGTAAGGCCTAGTGTTTGGAGGAACACTTCCTGGAATCAAATGAATAGCATGATCATGATCACGAATAGTTGTGAGGCCTTTGGGAGTCTCAAATACCTTGGAATGATTGTCCAAGACTTTTTGGAGATCTGGAGAAATAAATGATTTCGATGTGGGAACCTATAGTGAACATAATTGTGCAATTACGCCTTGTTGTTCTTTCTTTAGAAGCTTTGTCATTTCGTTAGGGTTGATTATCTTTCCTGGTTTCCCTACAATACCCCTTAATTCAACTTCCTTTCCTTCCGCACAAAATTTCATGAAAAGTTCTTGAAAATTAAAATCCATTGTACCAAGGATTGCAACCATTAGATTCATAGTACAACATCAGCACCACCCATTGGAATGGAAAGCATTGGGCCATTCAATACATATTTTCCCATGGATAACTTGATATTATGGCACTTTCTAGAGAAATTTATGGTTCCTCCACTTGCAACCATCACTTGACATTCTGGTGCTGGATATAGGAAGCAGTTCAATTCCTTGGCTATATTACAATGAATAAATTTATGGGTACTACTTGAATCAATCAACACTATTACCATTTTCTTATTGATATGTCCTTCTATCTTGATATGTCCTTCTATCTTGATAGTTTGAGGAATGGTAATTCCAGCCAATGCATTACAAGATATGGTCGGATTCATTTCTTCTTTCTCTAGGGTTTGTTCCTAGTGTATATCCTCTTATTTTGAAGTTTCTTGTTCCTTATTCTTCCTCCTATTCACAATCTATGTAAATAATTTCTTCTCAGCACACTTATGACCTTTAGTGTATTTGCTATCACAACTGTAACAAATCCCTTTTGCTCTTTTTTCTTCCAATTGTTGTGGTGTCAACCTTGTAGGTTATGGAAGGTTAGGGGCAACAACACTTCCATCTTTATAGTTGTGAGTGGTAGGCTTCCTAGTTGCCATAATTTTACTTTCCATTTTTCTTGCCAACTTGAATGCCTTCTCCAATGAATCAAGTTCCCAAAGGCGAACCTCAGGTTGGATGTTATCCTTTAAAGTCCCTATGAACACATCAATCCTATGCTCCTCTGGAATATCCTTTACCCTTATATTAAATTTTTGGAAGTCCTCAATGTGCTCCATCATTAAACCCTTTTGTTTGAGGTTTATCAATTGGCTAAAAAAGGTGTTGCTTTTTTTATCCTCATAATGTGCTATCATTTCTTCCGTAAAAATTGCCCAAGTGACAATTTGTTTACGAGAGAAAAACCATTGATACCATACAAACTGATTTGGTTCCAAATACAAAGTTGCAATACGTATCTTTTGTGTGTTTTGCACATTATGGAGATCAAAAAATTGTTCCATCTATAGTATCCATGTTACGAGATCCTTGCCATCAAACTTCCTCATATCGATCTTTGGAACATGGTGGGTTTTTAATCCAACATTAGAGTCTATGAAATCATGATTAACATTTATTTTTTTCTCATCATGAGTTTCTTTTACTACCTTTTCTCCGTTCGTAAACATTTCTTGTAGCAACTTTGTCAAATCTGTCTTCAAATCGTCCATTTTGCCTTCCATCTTAGCTTCCACGTCATTCATCTTAGCTTCCATGCATTTCTTTAAACCATCCATCTTAGATTCTGTTACCTTTTGTGAGAGTGAATTTGGTTGCACTTGGTCTCGTAATTTTGATATATCATGTTGCATTTCTTCCTCTTCTTCATGAGTCATGCTAGAGCTTTTAGGTTGTTTACTAGGTGTTTCTGTTTTCTTTCTTCGGGGCATCAATTAATTCTAATAATGCTTCACTATGCCCTTTGAATTTCTTCAAACTAATTTTTCAAACCAATCTTATGCAAAATTAAAAAAAAAAAAAAACTACACACTATTTTTCACTTTGTAAGAGCTCGATATTGAATATGCTTTATGTCTGTAATTACCGATATCCAATATCTAAAATTACATATAGCGGTAGCCCTCTGAGCCCTCTTTCTAACCTAGCAAGTTTGACCAATATTTGATTCTCCAAGGAAGAGTTATGCCAAACCTCCCACGGTGACCTGATTATAGATTGGTTCAGTAGAGCGAACTTGTACGAAGTGCCACATGTCATTGTTTCGACCTAAGTATCTAAAACTGATATACAGAAAACTACAGGCCGTTCTCTTTCTGAAAATTCTTACGAAATTTCAATCTGATGCTCAAAACAAAAGTTATGATGATTTTCCCCAGGTCACTTATTTGCGATATAATTTGGTATCCTACAAAAACCCTAACTTCCTTAGATCATATCTCCGAAAATGTAGCGAGAAAAGATCTAAACTTTGGACCTGAGGTTCAGAGAGATTTTGGCTCAAATGGGTTTTTTATTTACCTTTTGAAATGTTGCAGAACAAAATTTATAGCGAAAAGGCCACGATGACATGTTTGGAGCAGCGAAACCCTATAATCCCTGATACCAAATGTTATGCAATCAACCCACAAAATAGAAGAAAAGATAGATGAACGCCTTCAAAATCATCCTCTTCGAGGGGGAAACCTCGTTTACATTACACAAATGAAGACTTCTTGGATGATTCAAATGACTAAACCTCCTTTCTATATATGGGAGTCTAAGGGGTCACAATATAATCAAAGCCGACATAACAGTAATAACATAAGGGCACAACAATAATTATAGTGGGATTTTATGGGGCACACTAATAACAATATGGGAACAATAGGGGCACAATAATAACAATAAGGGCTACAATGACAATAATAATGGGGGAATCACTAGTATTATAGGGTTCTAACAGTCTAGGGGTCTTGGAATTCGTCAGTTGAAGAATCTAGAAGAAGAGAAGAGATTTGTGGGTTTTTCTCTCGAGTGGAGAGGTTTTGGGCCTGGCTTAAAGCCTATATTCTCTGTTCTTTTGCATTGTTGATCTTTTTGTTTTGGTAGTTGTTTGATGACAAGAATAACATAATCATACAAGAAGAAGCTAATAAGTAATAAAAGTAAAAGGATGTCCCAAATAGTTGTCAAGATAAAGAGAAATCATTTTATCCATTGTCCTATAGATTTCTCAACAGGAAATGGAGCATCTCAAAAGAAAAATTCTAGAAGAAAACAATAGGGAAAGAACCTTGACAAGCTAGCTCAAGGAAAAGGAAAAAGAAAATTCAAACAAATGGAACAATCGAGATAAAGAAAAACAAATCATCTCCTTGAAAAGGGAACTTGAAGAAGTCAAAAGTAAGGAGGATGCCTTAAAAGGTTAGATGAAGTAGAAGCAAGAAGAGTGCATAAACCATGAGTAGGAAATCATCGTCTTGAGAGAAAAGGTTGACTAGTTGAATAAAAAATTGAGTTCACATGTCTTGGATGACATTATCCACTATCAAAGATGACCACTTATCAAAACATGTCTTGGATATATTGGTGAGTACTCACATTCCAATAATGAAGAGTAGCCACATGTCAAAGAAGATGAAGAGCAGACACATGCCAAGGAAGAAAAGAAGTCTTATGAAAGGAAGCTTCATGCTAATAATGGAGAGAATCCCAAAGTCAAGTTCATACACAAATAAACCAACACAGATAGTTGGAAAACCAATGCCTCAAGTCAAGATGATGCATTCAAGACACCAACTCATGATAGAGCATTTAGGAGTGGAGAGAAGCAAATATATTATTAGGGACGAGACACATTCAATAGATCTTCACGCCATACACTCAAGTATGTAGTGACATTTCATGATTATTGTTACTCTTGTTCTACAAATGGACACAGAGCTCGAGATTGCAGGGAATAAAGAAAGAGTATTGAGAGAGCGTTTTATCAAAGCCTTAGGAGCAGATTTTCTGGAAGACAATACAGAGTCCCTTACACCTATGACAGGAGGAATTACACTATTTTTCCCCATTATTGATATCACATATAGAGTTCTACTTATTCCATAATCTTGGTCACTTTGCACAAAATTATAGAAGTGGTTTGACATGGAGCCCACATAACCAGGAAGGAAGGACATTCACCAGGTAGGAGGACAAGACCATCAGGGTTTGGTAGAGAAAATAGGTTTCACATTGATTGATAGATGCACAAAGATAGGGGGAGTCGAGACAGGTTACAGGTCCACAAGAAGCAGTTACATTCTAAGGGGGATACTTGGTACTGGAATAGTTAATGCAACATACAACAACGTATTGTTAGGGGGAGCTTGTAGTGATAATGCAGAGAGCATGTTGTTAGGGAGAGCAATATCACTTGAATGCACCAGTCACCTTTTCCATTGATGTCAAAGGGGGAGAAAAACTTGGAAGGAATAAGGGAGAGAGAGATGCATAATGCAACATACCTTGATATACTTGGTGTGTTGACATTAATGACAAAGGGGGCAATTATTGAGCAAGTTTTCATTGATGTCAAAGCGGGAGCAGTTGCAGTAGGGAAAATTTTAAGGATGGAAATTTATCCTAAAGTTTAGAAACCTTAGAGAATCCCACTAGTCCATAATATGAAATCTATAAAATGTTTGGAGAAATTTTTGTAAAAATATTCAAATTTATATTATTTTTATATAGTCTATATATAATTTTTTGGCGATTTTTAGGGTAAAATAATTTCATTCTATAAAATTTGGGCGAATCATTTTTACAAAAAAATGGAAATTAGCGAATCTTTTTTTGGAAAAAGTATAGAAAATTAGCCCATGGGCGAATATTAGCCCCTAAAATTTTCCCTAAGTTTCAGGATCATTAAGTAGGCGTGAAATAGATCATTGATGTCAAAGCATGAGCTTGAGTATGTATCAGGTAGATGAGAAGTTGTAGGAAAGAAAACCTAGCTCTAGGGATTAGGTTCTTGGATGATAGACATACCTCACATTTATTGATAGTTTTGGAGTATCAGATTAGTGTGCTTGCCTCAAAGACCCTCGCCATATGATATTATACTCATCGAGCTAATTTTGGTGGTATGTGGAGCGTCGCGTAGGCCCTCATGGTTTGTGAGATATGCCAAGTTGAAGATGAGGCTCCAACCTATGGTCCAAAACCCCCATGCATTGTTGATGTGACATATTGTCTTGGATAAGGCAACATCATATGATTGAATGGATGATGTGGCCATTTTGTTATAAGATGACATCACAAAAAAAAGGAGGCCCCATCAATTCATGATTTGGGAAATCATTTGGGAAAAATCACAAAGTCAAAAAATAAAATGGTTTGATTTGGGTATCAAAAAATTATTTTTGGATTCAAGTTAAAAATTTAGACTTAAGAAGATTATTTTTTATTTATTTCTCAACCCTAGGTCGGCTAGGGTTTTGACTCAATTTATTTGAATTAAAAAAATTATACTCCCTCCGTTTTTTTGAGTGCCTAACTTTGTCCTAACCAAATTTTATATAACAAGATCTTATTCCTATCTTATATGTGTCTCATGGGCTCCATTAAATAAACGACCTACGACCAAGTCAATGGAATACATTTTCTTATTTTTATGTGGCTTGGTGAAGGATAGAAAAGGAAATGACAAACAAATTGGAAGTTTCCTTTTGGGGCAACGTTGTTTTCTTTGGACTTATGGGTTTTCCCGGGGTTCTTTCTCTTTGGCAGGTGAACGCGAAGGGCTACGGATTCTTAGCTCAAATGTTCCAAGGGCCGAATGAATATCTTGTTCAATCCAGTTTGATCTGCGGCCAAAGGCTTGAAGACTGAAATGTTTTGACGAGGAGACCAATCTTATAAAGATTATTTGAAGCATTCAATCTGGTCCTGAACTAGAGGTTTATTTCAGTAACCATTCGGTGGAAGTTTTTACTACATGTTATGCGGCTACTCTGATTTGAATTATCTTTGTGTAATTGTGGCCATCTTTCTCATGTTGCATGAAGATGAATTGTCTTAGTTTAAGGATCTATGACATGCCCTTCTGAACCAGTTTTTTTTCACTCCTTGAGGCCTTGATATATTTTATAGGTTCGATTTGAAGCAGAAGATTAAAAGACTATACGTATTTTTATACCCGTGACTTATTGAAAATACAAACTCTGTCTAAACATTACATAGATTTGAGATTGTTGTTTACATCATGATAGTAGATTGAAAGCAGTGTGTTGTGACTCCACACAGAAGCATAATGCAACCTACAGTTGCATAACGTTGCCTTCAACAATGGACAATATTGTGTTTAAGACAGTAGCAATAATTGCAGCTTTCCTGAGTGGGATGGGTTATATATTTGACTTGAGTATTACAAGATATAGGAATATACAGGAAGCATTGATATAATCCTATTGACAATAGCCGTATGAGAAGATAGATATGTGACAGTAACTTCCTTCATGAATATATTTTATTGCAACAATGGTGTATGTTTATGTAAAGTGGTAGAATCCATGATATATGTGACAATATGATAGTGACTTTGCTTGGACAACGATCTTGCTAGCAACATTCTAGACAATGACTCTAATTTGGTAACTTGATGAATGGCGAACATGACAATAGCTCTTGTGGATTTGTAATAGTGGTGACAAGACTGTAGCTTATGAAAAATGTTACAGACGACGTGTGCTTGCAGGAAGAGAATCAACACCATTATTTGGGAGTAACATACAATTGTGATGATGATTGATGGATGCATATTGAGTAACTATGGTTAACTATGAATTGTCATGACAGTGGTAACCATGATAACATATGTAGCCTTGATGCAGTGATGACAACAATATTGTGCATAGCAATGAAATATTTATGACAATAAACCTTTTTTCTCCACAGAAAAAAACAACAATCTTTTATTGAAAACAAAAGAGTGTTACATCTGCAACATTGGCCTACAAAATCATTCCAACAGAAAAAGAAACACAACATGTAACCATATCACTCCTAGATGTGCCATCAAGTAGGGTAAACATTAAAAATATGGCAATTACAAAAAAGAAGGTTGTGTCATAGACAAACCCCTTATTGTCTAGTGAAAAAGTCAGATTGCCACTATAAATAACTAAAAGGAGAAAAGCATTCAAAAGCCTGAGTTTCTAGTAAGGGAATGATCCACGAATAAGAATGGTTCCATTGATATGCAGCTCATAGAAAATCCTCTCGATAGATGCAAAGGATCATATTTTAGACAACATATCCGCAGGGGAATTCTACTCCCAGTAGATATGGTGGAAATGGATGGATGCAAAGGAGGAATTTAGCAATCTAAATTGTTCCACCTAGTGGAGGAGAGTAGACACCTGTGGAGATGCCCTACGAGCGACCCATTCAATTACTATCTTCGAATCCCCTGCCACAGTGATATCCTCAAGTGCAATCCAGCTAGCACAACGAGTACCCCCCATAGCCCTAACACTTCAGATCTTATGTTGGTACCTACACCCACAGACTAGTGGAAATGATAGGCCATGGAGGGACTAGTGGAGATGATGGCCCCACAATTGCATAGTCCATTTGCAGCAGCTCCGTCGAAATAACCCACTGGTTGGGTATTATCAAACTCTTTAAAAGTCACTCTCCACCGGGAGAGAGCATGTTTGTGATGACCCAATTCCATGTAGTATGCCACTTATGACTAGGACAACATTGATGTATGGCTATGAACAATTGTTTATGGTAGAGACTCTTGACTGTGATACCAACAGTGATACTTTGCAGCATTATATTCTAATTTCCTTGATGACAATGACCATGATGGCTTGTATGAATGTATTGAGTAGCAACATCATTTGAGTATCATAACAATGACTTCTATCGCTGTGGAACAGTGACCATATTGACAATATATAAGATCTTGAGGTGCATATAGTAAGAGTGGACAGAAACAGATATTAGTGTTAGTAGCAGAAGAAATGGAATTGATTATGGTTGAAGAACAGTAAACAACAGTAGAGGCAACGGTGGAGAAAGTAGTTAGTATGTTAGTAGCAGTAAATAATGGTACAACAAAGACTCGAAAGCATGGTAGTAACATTTTGTGACAGTGGAGGCAGTAGACTGTAGATGTTGATACATTGACAACAGTCTATAAGTGATGAATGACATGAAAACAGTATGACAATAATGGATAGCTTGGCCTGAATGATGACAATAATGATTGTATTGATGATGACATTGTACGACAGTAGTTGATGAACCAGGGTCATATCCTAAGCAGATGATGCAATTTGAAGAAGGTTTGGTTGATGAGCTAGAATACAGGGTCTTTGACATAACTTTTTATGCAGGGTTGACAAAGAAATGAGCAGTAAAACTAAACTTTGATGAGAAGTGGACAAAATTAGATGAGGTGGCAATAGTGTACAACAATGATAGATGATAGCAGAGGAAATTATAGTGATAGCAGAGGCACCAAGAGAGGCAACAACAATATAAACAGGGAGAAGTTAGTAGCAGAGATCAAGAGTGAAAAAGTGGATAGTGATTGGACAGTGGCAGTAGCTTAGTTGGAAGCAAGTGCAACAACACTAGCATCAATTTGATCAATAGATGTATGGACATTGAAGTCGAGTAGTGAATTGGTTGTGGAAGTAGTCAAAGCAGAGGTAACAATGGCAATAGTTGAAGGGGATGTGACAATGGCAGCAGAAGCAACATGTGTTTTTAGTAGCAGTTGATTGACTCATTGTCACTGGGCCATTATCCCTAGTATGGGAGCCCAACTTTCAAGGAGCATTTTCTTCCATCCAACTTGTTGGTAAACCTTGGGAGTATTGCACTTCCTTCCAATTCACATAGTAAATGTTGTATGTATCTCATGCATAACAAAACTTTAGTTAAATCCAATTCTTGTGTATTATCTATTTGATGAGATGATTTTCTTTATGTTTTGATTTGCATGCTCTTATTATATTTTATTAACTAACCAATTGAAAAATAAAAAGGGAAATATTGATTCACCCCCTCTCATTATTTCCAATAGTGACCATGATCTGGGAAATTTTTGTGAACACTTTCAAACAAAAATATCCATTATGCAGGACCTTTTTACTGACACTTACATTTGCATGTGAATCATGAGCAATGAATATTCTAAACAACACTTCAGCAATCCATCAACCATAATCAAGAAGCAATCATAATACATTATGTGATAACAGAGTTCGTCCAGTGTGGACTATGTCTCCAGACCTTGGGTTAAGAGTGGGAGGCCGCTTCATTAGTATCTGCAAGAAGATGAGTACATAATGCAAGCTTTGTCAATACAAGGATGAAACCCTTATCTAGAGTGGCATGTCTCTCCAGGAGACATTCTTATGCAAAGAACTCTCACTCACAAGACATTCTCCTTCAGCATGACAAGTGAATGATCTCTTAAAAAGTGGCATAAATGGAATCACACATAAGTGGCATAAAATGGACCTCTTGAATTCGCTGATCAAATTCAAGGGATACTCATCATCATTACATTCATCCCAAAAATTATAAGACTAAAGGTTGTAAGCAAGACTACTTTCTGGCAAAAATAAACAAAGTGGCCAAAAGCATCAATATACCTCCCATTCTGACAAGGGCCTGAGAAATGGCTACTCAAATGAAGAAACAAGTTGTGCCATCATGTTCCTTGTGAAAAATAGTGAAATTTGAGTATAAATTTTACCCCATTCTAAAACTGTCAAATCTGGGTCTCTAGAAAATCTAAAAGATTCCTTATAAATTCTTGTCTCATGGTTCCACTACTCAACATTTTTCCTTTGAAAAATTAACTACTCAGATCAAAAAACCATATGCACCATCAAATTCCTGGTGAAATTTCGGTTCAATGAGTATAAACATGGCATATTTTTTACACTATCAAAATTTGGCCCATAGGGAATCTAAAGATTCATCTATGTCATTGTTCTGCCTCCTGAAACTGTATCAAGGTTCCGCACTCACGGTTGTGCATGACTCTCGTTCATGGTTCCTCTGCTTCTCTCTACGCTAGGTTTCAATGAAAAATTTGTGGCATTATAACAAGAATCGCCTGTTGGGCAGTTGGTAACCATCGAATAATTTTGGTGGGGAAGGCCCAGGTTCCAACTCGTGGCCCACACATTTTATTAAAAAAAATAGGTGCATTATTTTTTTTATTACGCAATGTTTGTTTTAAATGGGGCGGTGTATTATTATATAATCATTTAGTTTTGGCATTTATTAATACTCGAGGCAGCCCATTGGGCGGGCTAGCCAACTGGTCGGCGCAGGTTCCATCACTGTCAACCCTGCATCATTTGGTTGTCATTAATATGGCTGGGATTGGGTGGCAGGTCTGCCATTTTGGTGGCTCGCCCCATTTTTAATACATTCAATGTTTTGTTTAAAGGTTGGCAAGGTTTTGCCACCCGTCAACCCCCTTTTTTATATTTTTTTTCCGTTTTTAAAAATAAAATGTTTAAAATTGTTCGCTGGACTTTTAGGGGTCACCAGAGGAATTAAGTAGGCGAAAATTTGGTCATTTCCGACATCTGATAAGTGTTAAAGTGTCATTTCATTATCTTCCTCCAATTTTAGCAAATTTTGCCAGATTTAGCCAAACCGCCAGATTTCGTTGTGCTCCAAATTTAGCTAGCAACAAAAGTACTACTCCATTTAAATTGAACTTTGACTACCAATATATTTCACATACAAAGTCGGATTTGAGTGTTGTTTGTGTCGTTGAAATCAGGATGACGAACTCTTCATTCTAGTTCTAGTTTCAACGAAATCCAAAGACTTCAATTTTTTAGCTGCTCCATAACCACCTAAAGCATTCCTCCACACTAAGGAACTTTTGGTCCTCCAAAAGAATAAACATGACTACAATCTCATTCCACATAACAGTTTCCCCTGATAGGTCACCTTCCCTTTCATTCACCTTTGTACTTTGGAATTTGTAATGATGAAGTCAACACTTGTATCATATGCCAACTCATAACTGTTAATATATGTTCAATTACAAGACCAAACATGACCCAAGCAAACCCCATACTTGCCAAGAGTTTATGACACACTCATGGTCAAGTTTACATCAGAAACCAATATCCAGGTTATCAAACTAAAAAGGCCAAAAATTATCACCATGTTGAATTTAAGTGATGGAAAACACTTCACCACTTTTACAAACAATTGTAACATGTGATTTATGAAATGTGGCCATGTTCAACTACTTATAAATCACCATTTCTTACCCAACCAAGTTAATGGGGCTTCTTCTTGTAATTTTTCTTCTCGTTGAAAAATTGTATTGACTGGTTCCTTCACAAGTTCTTTATGGTCCTCCTTCGGTCGTTGCTCTTGATGGATCTCCCATCATGTGGCCCTCTGATGTCCATCCTTGTTGCAATGGTTGTAAAAATTCTTCTTCCTCCAAACTTTACTGACCTTCTTTTTACCTTGATGTGGAGAAGGGTTTTCATGTCTTGTCCTCTTCTTTGTTGCTATTCTTTTCCAATACTTGGCAACATCATAGTTATACAAGCAACAAAAAGTACATGGTTTTCTTGGCATAAGCTTTGCTCATCATTATCAATTTTCTTGTAACCAAAAGGAACTTTAGAATATCGATACCTTTTATACCTTGCTTGGTGCTTGGTTGTCTCTGGTGCATGCCTGGAAAGAAGAACGTGCCTTAGCCCTTCCTCTGCAACGTTTACTATCACGAGACGATTGTGATGTGTTCTCAACGTCCTCTTTCCTTGATGGTTTTGGCAGTGGCTTGGATTCTTTGTTTGCATAACCCCTTACTTCTACTTCCTTTGAACACTCTCCTTCAATGTACCCCAATCCTACAAATTGAGGCCTTCTTACAACCTCTAATGGTTGAGTAATTCCTTGGCCATTAATACCAAGTCCTCCTCCTTTATACCCCATCTTTGTGAGGAGTCTCATGTTGGTTCCTGAAATGGGTATCTCAATTATTCCAATAGAAATAACATCACAAGAAGAAGAAGTTTTATTTATCTTTAATTTCATTGGTGATGCTTGATTATCTTCTTTGGCCAGCTCTCCTTTTTTAGTGCAACATTTTCCCATTTGTTCCTCCATAACCTTCTCTAACATGAGCCTCAATTTCTACTTCTCTTTCTCTACATCATGTATAAGCCTTTGAAGCTCTGTATTCTTCGCTTGAATGCAATGGTTAATATATTCCAACTCTTGAAGTCTTTATCACTTCAATCCTTTTCCCATGATGACATTCACAATCCCTAGCAAAATGGTCAAACCATTATAATACCACTTGATCCACAAATTTTTTGTGAACACTTTCAAACAAAAATCTCCATTATACAAGGCCCTTTTACTCACACTTACATTTGCATGTGAATCATGATCAATCCATATTTTAAACAACACTTCATTAATCCATCAACCATAATCAAGAAGCAAATAAGCAATCATAACACATGATATGATAATGGAGTTTGTCCATTGTGGACAACGTCTTTGGGCCCTTGGTCAAGAGTGGGGAGGTCGCTTCATTAGTCTTTGCAAGAATATGAGTACATAATGCAATCTATGTCAATACAAGGATGAAGCCCTTATCTAGAGTGGCATGTCTCTCCAAGAGACGTTCTTTTGCAAAGAACTCTCACTCACAAGATGTTCTCCTTCAGCATGACAAAGGAATGATCTCTCACAAAGTGGCATAAATTGACTCACACATAAGTGGCATAAAATGAACTTCCTGAATCCGATGATTATATTCAAGGCATACTCATCATCATTACATTCGTCTGGAAAATTTTGAGACTAAAGGTTGTAAACACGACTACTTGATGGCAAAAACAAAAAAACTGGCCAAAAGCATCAATATACCTCCCATTGCGACAATGTCTTGAAAATTAGTTGCTCAAATGAGGAAATGGTTTGTGCCATTGCATTCCTTGCAAAAAATCGTGAAATTTGAATATAAAGTTGACCTCGTTCTGAAACTGTCCAATTTAGGCCTCCGAGGAATCTAAAAAATTCCTTACAGAATCCTACGTCAAGGTTCCACTGCTCAGCGTTCTACCTCTAGAAAATTGGCTACTCATATCAGAAAATTATCTGCACCATCAGATTTTTGGTGAAATTTTGGTTCAGATGAGTATAAACTTACAATATTTCTGACACTGTCGAAATTCAGGCCCCAGAGAATCTAAAGATTCCTCTATGTCATGATTCTGCCTCCTTGACTACGTCAATATTTCACACTGTCACGATTCCACGTGACATTATTTCATGGTTCCTTTGTTCTAATGAAAAATTCATGGTTTATATAAAACATCGTGGCGTTATTAAGAAGAACCGCTTGTTGGGTGGTTGATAACCATCAAATAATTTTGGTCGGGTAGGCCTAGATTCCAACCAGCACCCCACCCGGTTTATTAAAAAAATAGGTGTGTTGTTTTTTTATTAAATCACGTTTGTTTTGAATGGGGCAGTGTATTTTTATATAACATTTTGGTTTTAGTGTTTAGGTTCCAACCAGCGGCCCACCCGTTTTATTAAAAAAAATAGGTGTGTTGTTTTTTTATTAAATCACGTTTGTTTTAAATGGGGCAGTGTATTTTTATATAACATTTTGGTTTTAGTGTTTATTAATACTTAAGGCCGCATGTTGAGCAGGTCGGCCACCTAGTCAACGAGGGTTCAAACCCTGCTAACCCCGCATCATTTAGTTGTCATTAATATGGCAGGGATTGGGTGATGGGTCTACCATTTTGGTGACCTGCACACATTTTTAATATATTCAATGTTTTGTTTAAGGGTTGGCGGTGCTTGGCCACCCGTCGACCCCCTTTTATTTTCGTTTTTAAAAACAAATTGTTTGAAATTGTCTGTCAATTTTTAGGGGTCACCAACAAAATTAAGTAGGTGACAATTTGGTCATTTTTGGCTATCGATAAGTGCCAAAGTGTCACTCTGGAAGTTGCAACCAATTTTATTGGATTCCCCAAATTTAGTTGTGCTCCAAATTTAGCTGGCAACAAAAGTATGGCTCTCTTTGACTTGAACTTTGACTGCCAATATCTTGCACATACAAAGTTGTATGTGAATGTTGTCTGCACTGTTGGAATCAGGATGGAGAGCTCTTCGTTATGGTTCTAGTTTTGATGCAATACAAAGACTTGTGATGTGTTCTCCAGAGCCACTTGGATCAAACCAAGTTGACAAGTGTTTTGAGGCATTGAAGAAAGTTATGTATTCTACACCTGTGTTAGCAACATTAGATTTCAAAAAACCCTTTGTGTTAGAATATGATGCTTCACGAGTCAAAATAAACACAGAGATAATGCAAAATGACCACCCGATAGCTTTTGAAAGTTGAAAACTCAACAAAAGAGAAAGCTTAAAGTCTACATATGATAAAGAGATAATCACCATTATTCAAGCATTGGCCAAATAGCAAAAATACCTCTTAGGAAGTAAATTCTCAGTACATACATATCACAACAATCTTCAATTCTTATTACAACAAAATATGTTATCCATTGAACAATAAAAATGGATGGAAAAACTTTCCACCTTTGATATGGAAATATTACACAAAAAAGGGAAGGACAATGTAGTTGCATATGCATTATCACGAAAAGATGAGGAAACAACAACATGTACAACAATATTGGTGATTCTTGATTGGTTAGATGAAATTCAAGTCGAATATGCCAAGCGTTCAAAATCTTATTCCATAATCAACTATTTGGACCAAAATCCAAAATTTGAATGGAGAAATGGCATTGTGTGGTACAAGAACAACCTAAGTCCTTCTTCAAGATTTTAAAATACAATATTAAAGGAATCACATAGTTCCTCAACAGTACGACCTGTTAGATTTTTTAAAACATATTACAATGCACGACAATCATTCTATTGGAAGGGGATGAGTAAAGATATTCGAAAATTTGTTTTTTTGTCGAATATGACACATGTCAAAGAAATAAAAATGATAATATTTTGACATCAAGGCTACTGCACCCCTTACACATTCCTAAACAAAAATGGAAAGATATATCAATGAATCGCAATGAAGGATTACCCATGTCCGATGGAAAAGATAAGATCAAGCTATCACGGTTGACATATTAACGAAATATGCACATTTTATGGCCATGAAAAAGATGAATTCCACAAAATAGATTGATGGTGTCTTTTATAAGTCTACAAATTGCATGGTTTTTCAAAGGTCATTGTTAGTAATAGGGACACATTTTGGCGATAATTTTGCAAACAAATAGGGATATCCCTCAATATGAGTTCAACTTACCATCCGCATATAAATGGATAAATAGAAATTGTAAATAAGTGTTTAGAAACTTATCTTTGTTGTTTGTGACAAATAAGCAGAGTAAGTGGTCCCAATAATTACATTTAGCCAAATGGTTGTATAATACTGCTTACCAGATATCTACTAAAATAACTCCCTTCCAGACCCCTATATGGGTATGAACCAAAAAGGTGAAAGGAATTTGCACTAACTAGCATTAAGGTCCAGACAGTAAAGAATCAAATTGATGAAGAGAAAAAGATCATCAAAATATTAAAAGAAAATTTAGCAACAACTCAAAATAGAATGAAACAATAAGAAAACCAACATAGATTAAAAAGAAAGTTTGAAGAAGGTGATTGGGTATTTGTAAGACTCCAACCTTACAAACAATTATCCCTTAAATAACAAGGAAAAAACAAATTGACTCCAAAATTCTATGGGCCTTTTCAAATCAACAAGAAAATTAGTGAAGTAGCCTATGGATTGGAATTACCAGGGAATTATCACATCCATAATGTCTTCCATGTGTCATGCCTCAAGAAGATGTTGGGACACGTCCAACATGTTCAAATAGAAATTCCAAAGTTTGACAACAAAGGAAGAATTACTCTAGAACCAAATGTTATCTTGGACACCAGGGAAATTTTTTTACGTTCTATAACCATCAAAGAATACCTTATCAAATGGAAAAACCTTTTGGAAGAAGAATCATTATGAGAGACAAAAAAATTTCACCAAAAACACCTCTCATTACCCTTGATTGGAGGACAAAGCAATTTTTTAAAGGGGGTGATAATATAACAAACATAATTAATAATTAATTAATAGTTATGAGACATCATGTCTCTTCATATGGCACCTCTATCTAGGTATTCATATCCGAGGGCCCTTGTTCTAATTCATATCATTCATCCATTCATTCATTAATAATACATATTTTCAATATACATTGCATATCAATTAATTTTATGCTACAAGGGGTCCATATTTAGCCAAACATGGATATCTCTCAAAGGAATTATCCTCTTGATATTCAACCATGGTGGAAGAAGTTTTGGAAAATAAGAGCACCATCAAAGATGTTATTCATCCTAAACAAAAAGGTGTTGACTTGGGAAGTATTACAAAAGAGATGTTTCTATGGGTTTGGAATAGGTATTCTATGCAACAAGAGTGGGGAAGACTCATCACATTTATTTGTCTTGTTGTGTCACAAAAATTGTTTGAATGGGGCTAGGGAAGAAGTTTGGACTATCAAACATTTGTTAGAAGGGAATAATTACAAAATGTTTAACGATTTTCTCACATAATGATATTGAAAAAGTGGAGGGTCATCCCTTTGATCACTTGCTAGAGCATATGGATATCTAGGAATTCGACACTTTTTAAGGAGAGGTTCATTCCTCGAGAAGCTATAGTTGAAGTAAAGAGTAAATGAATACTTATGTGTTCAGGTTACAAAGCAAATCTAAGAGGTGGGTATTCTTATTTTTGACAAAGAGGAACCATGGTCCTTCATCAATGGAGTGTGTCAAGGAGAGTGAACACAATTTGGTTTGGTTTCATTATTCGTCTATCTTCATTAAGCCACCTCTCATTCTTGGTGAATCCGAGGAAGGGAACCAATAATAGAGCAAAGCTATTCTCTATTTTATTTATTGAAATTGGCAAAAAGGAGTAGGTTCATATTTTCAAAATATTTGGAGATTCTATTTTAGTAATAAACTTCCTTGTGGGGAATTCTAGTATCACAAATAAAAATCTTACTCCTTTGTCACAACAAATGCAAGATATACTATCTTCCTTTGGACATGTTACCCTTAGGCATGTTTTTTGAGAGCACAATATGAACGTTGATCAATTATCAAAGATGGGGACACAGATTTTAAAAGGCTCCTTCATGATGGTTTGTGAACATGGTACTTTTATTTCCTATTGGGATTGTTTGTGGTAGATCAAGTATGAGGTAGTTATTTGATGTTGTTGTAAGGGGTTAAGACCCTACTATTTTGCATGTAATGTTATCCATTTTGAGACTAGTTGTGGATGCTTTATGGTACACTATATAGAGGTGATTTCGTGTGAAACAACTCCAAGCCTATTGAAGAGGGAAAGGCCCGGATATTTTGTATCCACTGCTATGCACTCAATAATTGTACTTTCTTTTCCAGTCAAAACAAAAAAAAAAAATGTTTTTTTCTTAGAAAGAAATATATTTTATATCTATATTAATATTAATGTTTCTCGAGTCTTCTAGAGACTTTAGGTAGCGTCCTAAAGAATCCACCAACAACCAGAATCGAAAAACTTCTCCACTATGTATAAAAACCCCTATTTGGTAATGGAATGGACAAGTTGTGTGTGTTTTGTGTTCAGTGTTCATGCTGCATTCTCTGATTTGGTATCGGAGCAAGATCGAGTGCTGCCTGGTTGAGTGCTGAGAGCTTAAGGCTCTTTTGTGAGAAGATCGATGTGTGAGAGATAGTTGTGTGAGCTTTGCATTGAGGGTGTGTCTCACATAATTCTGTCGAGAGTGTCTGTTATTTTCTCTTTGTGTTGCACAAGCTTCTGGTGAAGGGCGAATTGGTCAAGGTTTTAATTTGTGTGAGAGAAGAGATTCCTGCATCGCCATGAGAGTTCTACTGCAAGCAGAGTTGTTGTAAACATGCAGTAAGCAACCTGTATGGGGAGAGTTGTTGTTTGTGGAGTAAACAAGGGCGAGGAGTCTATTTTTGAATGTCCAACGGAGCATTGAAGGAAGTCATGAATTGTATGCATTTTGGTTGCTGGAAAATAGCGATAATACAAGGGTATATTTCCTTGAACATAAGTGTGTATACCATAATGGTTTTCTGTTGATAGTCGAATGGTGATGCTTACACACCTTTTAGTTTTCCCTACATTTATGATGAAAAAGTTGATGTTAAAAAAAAATCCAGTGTTTCAACAAGTTCGAACTAAGTGAAAAAAGGGAAAAAGGTGTAAATTCTGGTCATAAGTAAAAAAAAAAAAAATAGTGGTCATAAAAATACATTTATGGTAGTTGTTTGGAGGTTGGGCTCTTAAGTTCGTGGAAGTTTGCAATTAAGTGAAAAGTGTTGTTTGGTGTGGATTAATGATTGGCCTCCTAAACTTTTTTTTTGTGGTTATTATTTTAAAAAGACTCTGGAAAGATTGATGGTTGTTTGATGAAACCATGTTTTGTTTGTTATTATAAAAATTATATATATAACTTAAAAAGGAGGAGGGAGACACATTGTTCAATAATATTTTTGAGTTGTGAAGTTCAATATAACTTTATGACATTTGCTTGAGGAATTGTATTTGTGATTGAGTCATTAAAGTTATTGGTTGGAGGATCCATAAGATTAATATTATTGCAAATGTATTAGCAAAGTCTTATTTATCAGATTCTAACAGATGGTGAAAATTATGCAAATTGGAAGTTTAAGTTGCAGACTTTGATGGAAGGCTACAACATATGGACGATTGTGTTTGGGTCTGAAATCAAGCCAGTGTCCCCTCAAGCCACAGATGTGAAAATTCAAGATTGGCAGCAACGGGAAAACAAAGCGAAAGTGCTTTTGCGAATCTCCGCTAAGGACAACATTATTCCACACATTAAAGAGTGGAAAACATCCAAGGAGACATGGAACACTCTCAAAAATTTGTATGAGACGAAATATACAAATCGAGTATTGTATTTAAAGAGTAAGTTTTTTTCAATTAAGATGGAAGAAAATGAAAGTGTCAGTAATTTTATTTCTAGAATTAAGGATCTAAAGGATAAATTAGGTGACATTGGTGAAACAATATCTAGCACAGACTTGGTTAATGTGACATTAAATGGAATGCTTGATGAATATCAAATTTTTATCATTGGTCTTTTAGCTAGAGAGAAGGCTCCTACTTTTGATGAGTTGGCAGGTATACTTATGCAGGACGAAGAGTGAAGAAGAAGTCTTAAACAAAAATCTCCAGTTCAGATTTAACATTGATAGCTAAAGGGAAACAATCCTTCAAAGGCAAATAATGGGAGGAAAATAAAGGCAAAAAGCCATAGGTAAAATCATTTCAAGGTACACCTTTACCAAGGACATATGGCAAATCAAGTAGAGATGATGTGTGTTATTACTGTGGAAAACCTAGTCATTTTGCTAAGAATTGCATGAAAAGAAGGTCTAATCAATTTAAACAAAGAATACATTCAAGAAATCATGTTAATAGAGATGAAGCAATTAGCCATGACTTTAGCAATCTTATATTGTTTGTGTCCAATGTTGTTTTATCAGCAGAAACAGATGATGATAATGCTTGGTTTATAGATTCTGATGCATCAATCCACATGTCATGCAAAAGAGATTGGTTTGATACTTATCATGAGGTTAACAATGGTGGACACATCTATTTAGGATATAATAGATCACATAAAATTAAAGGATATGGTGATATAAGTGTTATGATGCCTAATGGACAAGAAAAACAAATTCAAAATGTGGTGTATGTTCTAGGATTAAAGAAGAACTTAAATTTATGTCTCCACTATTACAAATCAACATTTAAAAGTTGAATTTGTGAAATCACATTGTTTGGTAAAGGATGTGCAAGACAACTACAAGGTCATTGCAAAAGGAATGGGAGTTGGAGGATTATACAAGTTGGATGTAATGAAGAATGGGCATCAAGCTTTGGCATCAACATGCATGTCAAATATAGAGCTTTGGCATCAAAGGTATGGACACTTAAATCATAATGACCTAATGTTACTACAAAAGAAATTGATGGTAGAAGGTCTTTCAAATATTAAGGGTGAACACTTTGAATGAGAAGGTTGTGCACAAGGAAAACAACATAGGGAAGAATTTCATGTGCATGAAAATAGAAGAAAATGTGACATACTTGAACTAGTGCATACTGATGTATGTGGTCCAATGCAAACTAAGTCACTTGGTGGAGCATATTAATTTCTTATATTTATTGATGATAACACTAGATACACATGGATGTACTTCATAAGAAACAAACGCGATGTGTTTGAATACTTTAAAGAATTCAAGAGTATGGTTGAAAAGCAAACAGGAAAGAGCATTAAAATTCTTCGATCAAATAAAGGCGGTGAGTACATTTCAAGAGCTTTTAACAAATATTGCAAACAAAAGGGAATTATACAACAATTTACAGTACCACATACACCTGAGCAAAATGGAGTAGCTAAGAGAAAGAATAGAACATTAGTTGAATTTGCTTGTAGTATGTTAAAAAGTAAAGGACTTTCTAATAGTTTTTGGGCCGAAGCCATTAATACAGTGGTATATCTTAAAAATAGAAGCCCTACTAAGTATCTTGAGCAGAAGCACTTTATGGTTTTAAACCTAAAGTTAGTCATTTAAGGATATTTGGATGCAAGGCCTTTGCTCATATTCCTAAAGAGGATAGGAGAAAATTAGATGCTAAAGCCATCAAATGCATTTTTATTGGATATTGTATAGATCAAAAAGCATATAAAATGTATGATCTAAGTACTCACAAGGTTTTTGCAAGTAGAGACATTATATTTCATGAGCATGCAGATAAACAAATAAAAGAAGATAAACATAATGTATGGCAACCTCCTTATGACAGCTTTAAGGAAGAGGAAGAAGTTGTGGAATCATCTCAAGCTCAAGAAAACATGGACATTCCAGAAGACATGTCAAGGAGTCAAAGTCCACAAAGAAGTGATGAAGGCACTCCATAGAGAAGAAGAAGAGGAGAAGATATTCCACAATGTAATGAACCTCTAAGAAGGTCAACACGACATATTCAAACCCCTATTAGGTATAAAAATTATGCTTTAATGTCTCAAGTAATGAGTGTCTTTGAGCCTTTAAATTATGAACATGCTAAAAATCATAAAGAATGGATGGAAACTATGAAAGAAGAATATGACTCTATAATGAAAAATGAAACTTGAGAATTAACATAATTACCTGAAAATAAAGTTCCTATAGGATCAAAATGGTTGTACAAGACAAAATTTAATGTAGATGGTAGCATAGACAAGTATAAGGCAAGATTGGTTGCAAAAGGTTATTCACAAAAAGAAGGTATAGATTATGAAGATACATTTGCCCGGTTGCAAAAATGAATACAATTAGAATAATGATAGCATTGGCAACTAAATATGATTGGAAGCTACATCAATTAGATGTGAAGTCAATTTTTCTAAATGGTGACTTAAAAGAGGAGATTTATCTTGTTCAACCAAAAGGATTTGTAAAGAAGGGACAAGAACATCTTGTATGCAAGTTAAAAAAATGCCTTATATGGACTAAAACAGGCACCTAGATCTTGGTACGAGAAAATCGATAAATTCTTCTTTTAGCAAGGATTTAACAAAAGCAAAAATGATCCTAATTTGTATGTCAAGACAGATATAAATGGATATATAGTATTACTCTCTACATATGTTGATGATCTAATAATAAGAAGGAGCACTGATAAATTGATAAAAGATATAAAAAGTAAGTTATCATACGATTTGAGATGAAGGATTTTGGTCAAATGCACTATTGTCTAGGTCTTGAAGTATGGAGAGATGATGGAAGAACCTTAATCACACAAAGCAAAATGAAGTACTAAAGAGATTTCATATGAATGGATGTAAAGCAGTGAATACTCCATTGGAACAAAATATCAAATTGAGAAGTGATGATGGAACAAAAGAGGTGAATGGAACATTGTATCGACAATTAGTGGAAAGTTTGAATTATCTAACTACTATACCAGATATTGCTTATGCAGTAAGCATATTTAGTCAATTCATGGCTAAGCCTCCTGAAAGTCATTGGATAGGTGCAAAAAGTGTCCTTCGATATTTAAAGGGAACTATCAATTTTCGTATTGAATATACTAATGATTGTAATGTTGAATTGACAGGTCATTCTAATTTTGACTGGTCCATAAATCCAAATGACATGAAATCTACCACTGAATACATCTTCAATATAGGATCGGGAGCTATATCATGGAACAGTAAGAAACAACCAACATTTTCCTTGTCATCAACTAAAGCAGAGTATAAAGCATTATGTAGTGCCCCTTGTGTAGCTATATGGCTCCAAAGAATACTTGAAGATGTTGGTGAATGTCAACAAGAACCTACAGTGAATAGATGTAATAATCAAAGCACCATCAAGTTGGGGAACAATTCTATATGTCATGCAAGGTCAAAACATAGAGACACACAATATCAGTTTGTAAGAGAAAAGGTCCAATCATAAGAAATTGCCCTAATATATTGTAATACAAATGAAAATATCACTGATACATTCATTAAGCCTCTCGGGAAGACAAAATTTGAGTTTTGTAGAAGTAAGTCATGTGTTGTAGAAAATTCAAATTATGTTGTAAGCCTCATTGAAACTTTAGACCTAGACCAACCTGCATATCAATTAAGAATATGTATGTGTCTTATACATTGTGCTATAGAGTATTTTATATGTTTATCTTATGGTTGGAATTAAGGCGAGCCGTTGGAAACATTAATTCCAACCACTTGACTCATTAAATGTTCCTCAGGTGATGGTCTCCAGTGTTCTTTCAGGTGGTGTCATGGAGAAGCCACCGACAACCTTAATCGAGAAACTTCTCGACTGTCTATAAAATGCCATGTTTGGTAATGAAATGGACAATCTGTGTGTGTTTTGTGTTCAGTGTTCATGCTGCGTTCTCTGATTCACATTGGGTGCGAAAACCCCATCATAGACAAGATGCCCTTCAACAAATTTCGATGATAAGTGAAAGATCTTCAATGTGTCTTCAGATTCGAGACGTTGTCCAGATTGATTCACATACAGACACTCTGAATAACTCACCGCCTTTACCACCTTTGCGTCTACTGGATCTGCTACTATTTACGCTCGAAAGGGAAGGGATGTGGCCTTGCAAATTGTTCCTGCCCGACAGAGGTGAGGGAAGAGTTCCGATTGGTTGTTCTCTCCGGTGGAGTACTTAACAGAAATAACGTTAAATAAAAATACATTACTGTCAAATGTAGAAGAAAGGCCGGTGATGAATAAAAAGAAAAACAGTTTTGACAACGGGGAAAATTAGAAAGAACCCAAGATTGATCCGCTTAACTCCAATCGATTTCACATGCAGCAATCCCTAAAAGCAGTGACAGACTTTCATAGAGAGCATCGACGCTCTCCAGTCACAGAGGAAGAATGTGACGGAGATGCCGAACACCAAGATCTTCAAACCATCCGAATCGAACAAGAATCCAAACGATCGATCATTCATGTCGAGCCAGAGACACTCACAGAGGAGAAGAATAGAAAGGAAATGATGAAGGGTCAGGTCTTCAAAGCTATATTAAAAAAAATCATCCTCTGCATCTCACTAAGTTCAGCTGAGCAAGGAAATTCAATTGAAAGCAGAGGGAAAATGAGGTAATCTCATATACCTTCAGCTGAGCAAGGAAATTCAATTGAGAGCAGAGGGAAAATGGGGCAAGAAGAGACAATGGCTTGATTGCCTTAAGTTTTCAAAACTTGGTGTTCAACTACTGAGGAGTTTGCAGGAGAAACCACCTCATAAATCACTAAGTTCAGCTGAGCAAGGAAATTCAATTGAAAGCAGATGGGAAATGAGGGAATCTCATATACCTTCAGCTGAGAAAGGAAATTCAATTGAGAGCAGAGGGAAAATGTGGCAAGAAGAGACAATGGCTTGATTGCCTTAAGTTTTCAAAACTTGGTGTTCAACTACTGAGGAGTTTGCAGGACAAACCACCTCATAAATCCTTGCTTGGATGCACGCGATAAAAATGTGCTTCAGTCGACTATGGAAAAGGAACTTGATTTCCTGAATCAGGGGCATTCCGAGAATTGAACTCGGGACCTCTCGCACCCTAAGCGAGAATCATACCACTAGACCAAATGCCCTCGATGTAGAGGGTGTGCCCCCATTATAAATACATTTTATATAGAGAGTCCTTAAAATATGTAATTGCCTTTCGTATCAGAAACCCCGACCCTCCATATGAGGATGATTAGAGCATCAAATTCCTTTTCCGCTTACATGACTTCCAGTGTCTTGAGTGGGATTCGAACGCACACACTCTTTCGAGGACGAAATTTTAAGTTTGAGTCTGGCGGCTTAGACCAATCGACCACATGCAGAATTCTTTTTCAAAATATGACACAAGGATTGGGACATGAAATTCCTTCTCAAAATGTGACTCACAGTGGCAGAATGGAACATTAAATTCCTGTTCAAATTTGAACTTACAGTGTGAGAAGAAGTGGGATCTGAACAACGCCCTCTTTCCAGGGCCTGGCACTTTAGGCCACTCGTTTCAAAATGTGACACAAGGGATCGGAACTTAAATTCCTTTTCAAGCGTGACTTAAAACTGTATGGAACATGAAATTCCTTTTCAAAACTTGAATTACCGTTGTCAGAAGTGGGATTTGAACCCACGCCCTCTTTCGAGGACCAGAACTTGAGTCTGGCGCCTTAGACCACTCGGCCACCCTGACACATGTATAATCTAATAGAGATCATTTTATCCAAATTGATTTTTCGTTCATTTTAATGTGGCTTTCAAAATCAGAAATGGGATTTGAACCCACGCCCCTTTCCGTGAAGTTTCTATGTGCCTTTCAGTGCCAGAAGTAGGCTCCAAACCCACAACCACCCGCTTTCTGTGAATGTTCTTGGAACTTCTCAAATGTGAAGTACTCTGAAATTTCCTGTTCAAAGCGTGACTTTCGATGTCGAAAGTGGGTTTTGAACTCACGCCCTCTTGCTGTGCAGGCTCATATCAGAAGGGACTTTGAACCAATACTTTCTTTCGGTCAAGATTAAAATCAAAAATGCTTTTTAACCCAACGCCTCTTTCTGTTATGGTTCGCATAATAACCTATTCCTTTTCATTTTACTTATACTCGTGGAGAGTTGGATTTGAACCCACGCGCTTAATCTGGCGATTTAGACCAACTTGACCATCTCAACTAGTGGCAATTTCTAAGTGACACTGAAAAATAAGCGGTCTCTTAACAAAGTGGATTAAAATAGAGATAATTATAACAAGTAATTTCAATTCATTTACTATGTTCGAGGGTTGGTAGTCGTTTTTTTTTATAATATAAAATGGTATAGTTTAATTTATATCCGAAATGATTTTTTATGGGTTTTTTTTTTTTTTTTTTTTGTTAATTTTAATCAAAATCGACAAAGATTTTTAAAAACTTCAATTTAAATTGTTTAATTTGCATAATTTGAGTGACCTAGGGGTTTCTCAGGGTGTTAAATCCATTTATGCATTCAAAAATTTATTTTAAACAACAAAAGATCTTGAAATTGTATTGTTGGATTTTGGTGAACTCAGGCGAAAAAGGTTATTTCGTGTATAAGTTAGACTACACCATATAAAATTAACAATATTGTGACAGAGATCGTGTCAATATGAAAATTAACTATGGTCAACGATGGTTAACCATGTTTACTTCATGGGGGCTTCACTCAATGAACCTATGACATATCATACAAAACAATACCCCTAATTTGACTACATATTGAAAAATACCTCTAAAAATAACATTATTTAATCCCCTACCAATATGAATCCAATACACCTTCGAAATTAAAAAAACCCCTACTTTCACTAGATATTGTACGTAACCTTTTTTTCATTAACATTTTTTATACCCCTTTATATTTTTTCATTAACTTTGAGCTCCATTTTTTACACCTACCAATATATAAACCCTTTACCCCTTAATATATGCTCAATATATTATGTCATTTTTTCTTCAATATATATCCCCCAATATGAACCCATGTGGTATAATATTTCTCCCCCGGTGAAGCCCCCCGCGGTTTACTTTAAGATTTATAATATTTATATTATGGTTTATATACCTTAGGTTTATAATATTAAACCCTTAGGTTTAATATTATTCCCTTGGGTTTATAATTCCTTGGGTTTTTAGTATTAATCTTGTTAGTTAAGGTTATCATTGATGTCAATATGGCATTGTTTGTGATGGCAAATTCTTGTGATACATGATGTTTCCCATTGATCATAGCGATGAAAGTTCTAATGAAAATGTCATAACCTCATGTATATTATGATATCCTTGATGAAGGACTTGATGACATAGTTGGAGAGCATATGATGAGATGGATGACCATATGAATTGAAAATAGCATAAACATTGAATATATATACAAAAATAATAGAAACATTGGACCTAAGGAGCAGTCCCAAGGAGCAAGAGGGGGAAAGCCATCAGAAAATCCATCGGAAGTTAAAAGCAGGAGCACAAGCCAAGGAGGAGCAGATCCAAGAGAAGCAGTTCAAAGAGAATCCATTGGAAGTCAAGAACAGGAGCAACAAGCCAAGGAGGAGCAGATCCATAGAGAAAACGCATATAGCCAAGAGAAAGATCCAAAGGGTAGAAACAGTGATATTGGAGGAGCAAAGAGAAACATATCGGCGAAATATCCAGAACCAAATTAGAGAAATCATATCAGCGTTTTAATTGTGTGTCACCACTCAAACCTCTGACTCTGACTTTGATCTCTGATAGGCGATGTAGACCTCCGATCTCTAAAATGCAACATGGACCTCCAATCTCCGATATGCAGACCCAACTTGTTTTAATAACAATTTAATTACTAAATCGCATCCACCCTTTATCAAAGCTTTTGGAATGGGACCTCCGATAAGATCCTCCAATGAGGCCTAATATTTGATTGTGATATGCTTTGTAGACCCAACTTCCCTTATTATAATGTTTTAAAATGTAATATCGCGTTTGTGCATCAGAACTTTCCTATCGCAAGTTTTGCAGGCATGTCATGTTAAAACCTCTGATTGCGATATGGTTGCGGACCTGATTGCTCTATCATAACACGTTTAATGTAATATCGCGTCCACTGCATTGGAGGTTAGAGAAAGTAGGGGTGATATGTGTTATAGGAATATCAACATTGTTGACATCGGAACTTTGGCATGTGCACAACTTAAAAATCTCTGATATCCGTGTAGTTGCGATATGCGGGAGTAAAGTGATGATGTGGCATGTGGGACCTCCCGACATCCATTGTAATATGGTTTCACATTGTTTAAAAGTTATAGCCCCTCCTATGTTGATATTAAATTATAGTTTCTGTAAACAGTGAAATTATGCTATATTTGGTTGATTATTAACAAAGACCCCTTCTGATATATGTTTAATGTGCCACCTCATGCACAAGTCAACTTTTCCTCTAATAAATGTGTTTTTTCGTTTATTGGTGAAACTCATATAAATACAAGTCAAATGCTTCATTATCAAGTATCAATCTCGGTCATCCATCACAAAGAGGAAGATACAGTTCACAACTCATGAACTTGAAAGAGTAAAGGAAAGGAGACTTAGAGGCTGAGAAGGATCACTAGATATCTTAAGCAGATAAAGTCGTAAGAGCTCGGATATGTGGAACATTTCAGTTTCGGTGAAGCTTAGATCTGTGGGACATTGTAGTTTTAGTGGAGCGCAAATTTGTGGGTCGTGCAGTCCTGGTGGAACCCAAATCTTAATATAAAAGTTTGAAGGATTGTATTCTCTTAAGACTACTGGAGGAGACTTAGTGATAAAAAGGGTGAAGTAATATTCAGACTATCTATGGAGGGGAAATAGCTTAAAGTATCGAAGTTACAGACTACACATCAAATCCGTGATTACTTAAGGACAATCACTTGTGTTTGTTGGGAGCTCGGACTATACTACAGCGAATAGAGAAATTGGACTTATGTAGACCCCAGACCATTAAACAATTTGAGAGACTCAAATCAACAATGACAATAGTGGTGGGCTTGGACATACATCCTTTGGAGTTAACTCAATTCAGTCATCTTGAAAGAAGACTCAGACATGTTGCTTTGAAGAAACTCATATTACAGTAGCAACATTTAGAAATATCTTGTTGTTGAAGCATTATGAAGACTTCCTTGGAGAGTTCTTGAAGAAGCCCTTGAAGAGGCTTAGAGCAGGTGAAGAACTTGGGATGCGTATTAAAGACATCTTGAAGGTCTTGGAGATATTATCAGAGACCTTCATCGAAGCCCTCGTGGAGTGAACTTGGAGAGATTGCTTGGGTACCATGAATAGCAGTGGTGACACCTTCTAAGAAGACAAGGTTGTCATTGGTGAAGTGATTTGGAGGAGGCATTGTTGAAGATTGATAGCGCTCATTGAAGAAGATTGATAGGGCTCATTGAAGAAGATTGGGAGTCATTAAGAATCATTAAACTTAACTTGACGAATTGAAGTTGAGGGTAGGAGCCCTAGAGGTTGGAGCCTCATAGAGACAAGGTTGGTGCCTTGGGAAGATATGGTTGGAGTCCTAGAGGTTCGAGCCTCGTTCCAAGTTGGTGCTTGGCAAAGTACAGATTGATGCAGTGGGTTGGAGTCCTCTAGAAGACCATGTTGGAGCCTGTACCAGAGATAGGGTTGGAGCCCTAGAGGTTGGTGCCTCAAAGTGACAAGGTTGGAGCCTAAGAAAATGAATATTGGTGTCTTCATCTAGGGTTGGAGCCCTACACATTTATTGTATTGGATTTATTGTCAAGAGGATTGGAGGCCTCGTCATTCATTAATAAAATTATTATTCTATCATTTCTCTTTTTGTGGTCTAATTATAAATGATCTTAACTGGTAAAAGTAAAAATTGAAAAGAAATATTGATTCACCCCCTCTCAGTGTTTTCAACAAATCTCTCGTGTTTATTAGTGTCTTGGGTTTATAATATTAATCCCCTGGGTTTATTAATCTAAGGGTTCATATTCCTAGGGTTTAATATAATTTCCTTGGGTTTATAATCATGGTCAACCATGGTCAATCATGGTCCAACATCACATTGTGACAAATATTGTCCCAATATGAAAATCAACAATGTTCAACAATCATCAATCATGGTCATTCTTGGTCAACCATGGTTAAATGTCACATTGTGACAAAGATTGTCTCAATATGAAAACCAATCATGGTCAAGCATGGTCAATCATTGTCAATATGAAAATCAACCTTAGTCAATTATGGTCAACCATGGTCCAACATCAGATTGTGACAAAGATATGTCTCATTGTAAAAATCAAACATAGTCAACCATGATCAAGCATGGTTAATCATTGTCAACCATGGTCAATTATGGTCCAACGTCTCATTGTGACAAAGATCATCTCAATTTGAAAATCAACCATGGTCAACCATTTTCAATCATGGTCAATGATTGTTTATAACCATGGTCACATTATGATAAAGATTGTCTGATTGTTCACCGTCACATTGTGTCAACCATGGTCCAATGTCGCATTGTGACAAAGATTCTCAATGTGAAAAAAATCATGGTTAACCATGGTTCAACATCGCATTATGACAAAGATTCTCTCAATATGAAAATCAATAATGGTTGTTATCACCCCAAGAAACTATCCTAGGTTGTATCTCAGAGATGCTCGAGAACATTACAAACTCAACGAAAATGTTGGAAACAAGTGGATGAATGGAAGGAATGATGCACATTCAAGCCAGATAACCACTTCTACTATGCTTAACTCCAGACATGGGTGAACACCCCCAGACTACAATGCTTTAGACCACCAATTACTCATAGTTTGAGGATTAAGTGAACATGGAGAATACTGACCACACGAGCAGATGCACAAGACCATGTGATGACCGGCTACAACCAGTAAAAAGGTCTGCAAATCTATTTCCTAATGCACAGACAGGATGACAGCTCTCTGGCACTAAGTAAACAGAAACCTGCATAGCACATTCAATGATACATACTAGATTCTAACACAGAGGTGGGATGACAGCCCCTCTAATGCTAAACATCATGAGCACATGAAAAATACATAACAGGCACAGCCTAAAACATAGTAGAAATGGAAAGTGAGCAATTAACGGCGAAAGAAGCTTGTATTAGCTGAAAATGAAGACCAGATGCTGCAAGTATCACAGTAGTTACAGTCTCCAGAAGTTGAACCTTACATCACCACAACAACCATCAACCCTCATTACATCTGTGGTCTAGGTATATATAGAGTTTGTTTACAAAAAATGCTCTGCTATTCTATGTGTGGAGGGGTCATAATTGACCACCAACCACATTAACTATTTAAAATGGCCCTCTGCTACAATGAATGAATTTGACATTCTCTGGTACTCTGTTGTATTCCTCGAGCAGGTGGAATGTCATAAAGGACGAAATTCCTTAACTGTTGAATGTAAGTTTCTTCTTTGGCATCGTCCTTCTTTCTCTCGGGTGTACAATGCGTTGAATGCAGTAGTTGAAGCTTAACTGCGCAGAGAGCTGGTAGATGATCGCCTTCATCCTTCGGCAGCACAGAACATTCAAGGGTGGCACGGACAGTATGGCGGAGGCATGGGCAAGACCGGAACAAATATCAGCCGTTGGATCCAGGAGATGAGCGGCGGGGATCAGTTTACGGAAGATATCGGGAGATAGGAGAGCGGGGAGATCGCGGGCCATTGGATCTCGGGCGGGGAGATCCAACGGTTGTTGGGCACAGAAGCTACGTGGGGTTTAACGCGCGGGGGAGGTGGTTTCGGTGGCGGGCGGTATTCCCCGCACTGCTTTTCGGAGGTGGGTGGTATTCGTACGGGGGGGAGCGATGCGAATAATCGGCTGACGCATGGCAGATGTGACAGGGAATAAACCGCTTTTCCCGTGGGTTATCGTGCATACAGTTTACGAGAGCGGGAGGCGCGAATGCCGTCCGATCGTGACGGGGGTTGATCGGACGGCGCGAAGTTAAATGCACGTGTTTATGACTGATGTGATGTGAAAGCACCAGATTGGCGGGTGACGTTCGTTTTGGAGGCGCAAGATTATATGACAGTTTAAACTCGGTGCCCGAGAGTTAAACAAAAATGGGTTTACGCCGAATTTTGGAGTAAAACAGGGATAATGGGGGTTATGGGAGTGTAGGAAAATGAAGGAGAAGAGGAAACAAACTGTTGCGAGCCCCTTGTAAGCATAACCAGCACTGCCATACCTGCTTTTTATCCATCGAATGTTGTAGAAAATAGCAGAGCTAACACTGGCTCTTTCTGGGGATGAGATCCTCCCTGTGAGGTTTACGAAAGATATCGGGAGATAGGAGAGCGGGGAGATCGCGGGCCGTTGGATCTCGGGCGGGGAGATCCAACGGTCATTGGGCGTGGAAGCTGCATGGGGTTTAACGTGTGGGGGAGGTGGTTTCGGTGGCGGGCGGTATTCCCCGCACCGCTTTTCGGAGGTGGGTGGTATTCGTACGTGGGGGAGCGATGCGAATAATCGGCCGACGCGTGGCGGATGTGACAGGGAATAAACCGCTTTCCCTGCGGGTTATCGTGCGTGCAGTTTACGGGAGCGGGAGGCGTGAATGTCGTCTGATCGCGGCGGGGGTTGATCGGATGGCACGGAGTTAAATGCATGTGTTTATGACTGATGTGACATGAAAGCACCGGATTGGCGGATAGCATTTGTTTTGGAGGCGCGCGGTTATATGATAGTGGTTATATGACAGTTTAAACTCGGTGCCCAGGAGTTAAACAAAAATGGTTTTATGCCGAATTTTGTAGTAAAATAGGGATAACAGGGGTTATGGGAGTGTAAGAAAATGAAGGAGAAGAGGAAACAAACTGCTGCGAGCCCCTTGTAAGCATAACCAGCACTGCCAGACCTGTTATTTATCCAACGAATGTTGTAGAAAATAGCAGAGCTAACAATGGTTAACCATGGTCCAACATCACATTATGACAAAGATTGTCTCACTATGAAAATCAACCATCATCCAACGTAGCCTTGTGACAACAATTGTCTCAATATGAAAATCAACCATAGTCAACCATAATATCAATAATATCAATCCCTTAGATTTATAATATCAATCCCTTAGGTTTATTAATCTAAGGGTTCATATCCCTAGGGTATAATATTATTGATAGGTTTATATTATTAATCCTTGGGTTTAATATAAATCCCTTGGGTTTATAATCCATTGGGTTTATAATATAAATTCCTTGGGTTTATAATATTAATCATAGGGTTTATATTCCTAGGTTTATTATTCAGCTTAGGGTTTACAATATTAATCCCTTGCGTTTATTAATTTTAGGGTTTATATTCCTACGGTTTAATATTCAATCATGGTCCAACGTCACATTGTGACAAAGATTCTCTCAATATGAAATAAATCATGGTCAACCATCGCATTGTGACAAAGATTGTCTCAATATGAAAATCAACCATGGTCAACCATGTTTGTTTTAGGGTTTATAATATTTATCTAAGGGTTTATATGCCTTGGGTTTACAATATTAATCCTTTGGGTTTTTGGGTTTTTAGTATTAATCTCTTGCATTTATTAGTGTCTTGGGTTTATAATATCAATCCTTTGGGTTTATTAATCTAAGGGTTCATATTCCTAGGGTATAATATTATTCATAGGGTTTATAATTAATCCTAGGGTTTAATATAAATCTTTTGGGTTTATAATCCATTAGGTTTATAATATAAATTCCTTGGGTTTATATTCCTAGGGTTTACAATATTAATTCATTAAGTTTATTAATTTTAGGGTTTATATTCTTAAGGTTTAATATTCATCCTAAGGTTTAATGTTATTCCCTTGGGTTTTTAATATTAATCCATTGGGTTTATTTATTCTTTGGGTTTATAATATTAATCGTAAGATTCACGGTATTAATTTTAGGGTTCAATTTTTATTTTAGGGTTTATAATATTTATCTTAGGGTTTATATCCCTTGGGTTTATAATATTAATCCTTTGGGTTTATAATTCCTTTGGTTTTTAGTATTAATCCCTTGGGTTTATGATATCAAGGGTTTAATACTGTAACATTATAATCGTGTCAAATGTATCCAACATCATATTGTGACACACGTTGTCTCAATATCAAAATTAGTCTAACAATCATTGTCACAATGTTACATTACATTGTAATTTATTCAATGACGCATTGTTACATTACAAAACTTGGGTTTAATACAAGGTTTATAATATTAAGGTCTTTTAATATTCAGTTTATAATATTAATGTTTAATAGGGGGTTTATATTTTATAGTATTAGGGTTTATAATATTAATCCCTAGGGTTTAAAATTATTCCCCTCAGTAAAGTCCGTTGAGTTTATAATATTAATTCCTTGGGTTTATTAATTCCTTGGATTTATAGTATTAATCTCTTGGATTTATAATATTGATACTAAAATTCATAATCTTAATCTTAGGGTTTATATTCCTAACATTAAATATTACTATTTTTATTATTATTAATTACTAATAATTTATATTTATTGATAATTTTTAATATTTAATAACTATTATCACTATTAATATTATAATTATTGATTTTTAATATTTATATTTATATTATTTATTAATTGGTTAATTAATAGTGCTTAATAATAATAATGATAATAAAAATAATATATAATTTATAGAAAAAATATATTAATGTTAATATTTATAAATAAATAATCATAATTGTGGTTGATATATGTCTATTTGCGTTTTTCAACCACATTTATTAACATTAAATTTAAGCTTTTACTTTAATATTAAACTTTAACTTTAACTTTAATATTAAACTTAAATTTTATTTTTATTAATATTCAACTTTAAGCTTATTAATATGATGTTGATAATGATTAACATCCACTAAGACCAATGTGATCTATCAGACCTCAAGAAAAGAAAAAGAATCTAATTGTGATTCTTCAAAATCTTGTTTCTATGATAAAAAAAAGGGAAAGAAGGGCTCCAAAATCACTATAATTGGGCTAGCATAATAAGCCAAGAAGATTGGAAGTGTGATAGATGTTAGGGAATTGAGAACGGATGTGAGTAAGAGTCAGGCAGTCTAAAAGGAAGTGTTTTTCATCTTCCACCTTCTTAGTATCACAAATATGACAGATTCTATCATGCTAAGGAATCTTGGGAGTAGACCACCATTCAATTTCACTTTGAATCTCATGAGAATTAGTTCTTATCCTAGTGATGTTCATTTTTTTCTTAGTGTTGGTCAACACAAAGAGATAATTATGGTTATCAAGGGTGGGGTTGATCACCTCCTTATAGTATCTTAGCTTCTTTTTACCCTCCAACTCTTTATCATCCCACAACTTGTCCTTAAAATTGGAGGTAATAGTATCTTTGACACTATCCTTGCTTCCTATGATGATCTCCTCCTTAATCCCCCAATGGTTGAGTCAAGACTGGGCATCCTTATGCCATCTGCGTTTAAGGCAAAGGTGGGGGCTTTGACTAAAGTTAGAAGACATTTTTAGGAGCCTTTTGGATTCCATGTTGTAAAGCTTCTTCTTATACATCATATATCTAAACATAGTCGTACTTTCAATCGACATCCTAGCGTCGATCAAGAGGATAGGATAGGGAGTATTTCCCTTGATCTTGAGGTTTCATGTTATGAATTGTTTTTGAATTATTTTAATGTTTCCCCACGACTCTCCGGATATACTACCAGCATAGATCCATCTTAAATACAGATCTAACATGAGCCGAGAGGGATCCAATTTCTTCATGTGCAAATATTTTTATGAACCGACATTATTTAAATATTTTGTATAGTTATTTAATTTTTATTTTTTTTTTAAATTTAAAAAAATATATATATATTTGGGTCGACATGAGCAAAATTTCAACTTTGATGAAGGGAAAACAGGGTTACACGTCATATTGGGCTATAGAATGAGCCTCTCGGCTCAACAACCCTAAACTTCACATCCGTATGAGACAACAGGGGTGACAAGAGTCTCAAAGAGGAACCTTTTTTTACTCCAAATGCAAAGATCGACCGAGTTACAATTGTTTTTAATTATTAATGTGTTTAATATGTTTATCAATATTAATATATTTATCAATATCAATATTAGTAATACCTTTAGTTTATAATATTATTCCCTTGGGTTTATAATATTAAAATACTCTTGAGTTTATTAATCCTTTTCATTTATGAATATGAATATTAGCTTTCATATTAACATTTAATAGTAAACATTAAATTTTATTTTGAATATTAATTTTTATCCAATTTTATTTATTTTTATCAATATTAATTTTTATTAATTTTAATATTAATATTGATTTTTAATTTTATCATTAACCTTTAATGTGGTTGTTTATGTGATTGATATAAGTCTTCGGTGTATATAACTACATTTATTAATGTGGTTGTGCTAGTATAAATTTAGCAAAAACATTCCAAGCTCGTGTGGAAGGTGGACCCTCAAAAGTTGTAACTAATCGAACGAATAAATAAATAGTGTATTTTTCACATTAATTGAATTCAATGGCATCAATTAATAATTAATGATAACAGTTCAATGGCACTCCCTAAAAAATGTTCAGGTAGATGAGTTTTGATTGGCCCAACTCAAGCAAGTTCAAGATCAATTCAATGACATCTTGGTACCTAACAAATGTTAAATCCAACTTAGTTACTCGGGGATATTCTCAATATTTAATAAATTAGCAATTGCACTTAAAGGTTACAAAGACACACTGAATGAATAGAAGATTTGGGAAGACCAGGAAAATTGTGAATACGAAATGAACATTTTTTTCCAGACCCTTTCTTTCACCAGTTGGGTCAATACAACTCAGAGGATAACCTCAAAGAGCTAGGAAAAAAATTGACTACGCAAAGATTGTCTAAGGAAAGTTGGAGCCATTCTTGACATTCAAAATGATGATTACAAACCTCAGTGGCTTGCCCATGTGGAGTGCGAGGATTGGTTGGGGTGAACAGTGTTTGCCCAACCAACTCCATAGAGGGAACACTTTCCATATAAAAATAACACAAATTAAAAAGAAAAGATAAAAAAAAGAAAGGTAAATATATATATATATATATAAAATAAAATAAAAAACAATTCTAGTAAAATTAAAGTGTTTAATTATAGTTAGACAAGCCACTGAATCATGATACACTTTCCTTATTATTCTCGTCATTGTAGATTTGAATCCTTATTCAAATATTGACCAAGTTGTATGAATATATCTCATTGGTGTCTGCAGTGAAAATTGACCTTTAGGGTTGAAAAAAATTTCAGATTTTTACCCATCTAGTGCCATTTTACAAATTTGAAATAATGTCAATTTACCTGCACAGTATTTTGTTTCCTCCCAAAAACCCAATAGAGTTTCCAAATTAGTCTTATCCAATTAACACGAGAGTATCCACCAACAATGATTGCAAGGCAAACCTTGTCTTGGTATTTGGAATCCATTGGCGAGAGGTTGTGCAGGGATCAATATTAGTCCTTGCCAATAACCATGATGCCCTATCCTGACACCTTTGACCAATCATACAGTTTCTCAGGAAAGTCATATATTTCTTTTTGATGGAGCATCAATCATAAACCATTAAAAAAACCAATGAGCTTGGATTGTGAGAGTGTTGATTTCAATCACAGACACCTCATGACTCCAACCAATCCTTCAATTCTCATGAGTCTCCTAGCTTGAGCAGCACGGCATGTTGATCATATAATCTCTAGAGCCTACAAAGACCAACCTGTCTTCATGTCTCTGCACCCACGCTCTTCAATCACTTCCCAACAATACAACTTCTGGAAACTTGTCATATCCCTTGCAGAGTACAACTCAATTCAATTCAGTTGGGAACTTATTTAATAAATTATATCTGAACAAGGATGATTAATGGTCGACATGGTTGGTTGGTTTACACTGTTGGCTTATTTTCCTTTCTGCCACATTAACAAAATAAAGCTGGAACATTCTGAAGCTCCAGTACTACAACAAAGGGGTCGTTGATATGGCCAGAAAGAGTTGGAATCTAGTTGGTTGGCTCTCTCTTTTCTCTTTCCAAGGTTCAACCTCATTTTCTTTTAAAATACCCCAAAAAGCATGTCCGACCTCTAGTGAGACAATTCCTTCATTCCCCGACTCACAGTAGTTAGTGATAGATTGGTCTTTAGTCTAATCAAATTGGGTCGCGGATTGATGCTTGCATATAATTTTATTTATGTCCGTTCAGATCCATACAATACCATTACAAAAAACCAAGAAGCAAATTCATTAATATGCATTTGTCTAAGAATTTCTCTCGTAATGTACCCTGCACCTGAAATTGCCTATTACATTGACCTCGTGGTGTCAATACTTTCTTGATTTTCTTGGGGCTTTGTCGTTTCTTGGACAGATTGGGCATTCTTGATCTTTGACATATTGGAACCTTGATATCTGAAATTACAGTGCAACGAGCCATAGCGCTTACGCCAAATGCCAGGAGAAGCGAAAACTCATAAGAGAGGAGGTGGTGGTTCTGGTCTCAGTTATCGACATGGCAATGTTGATAGTACATTGGATCCAAAGGGCATCCCAATGTTATTTAGGCAATTGTGAGGTATTGGCAACACTAGCTTGCCCGATGATGACTTTCCACGTGGCGAATTTTTGACGAGATGGAGGAAGATGAAAAATAGAGGGTGGGAATTGGTTGGGGTGAACAGTGTTTTCCCAACAGTGTTGCTTGTGGTATATGGTTTATCGCGGGCCTTTCAAGCTAGAAGCATTTTTTCTGAAATGGGAGCGATTCCACTCACCAAGCTACACGTGGCCAAGGGGAGGGAATGAATACCGCCCTCATTGCGCGCTAATTATCGGTGCTTTAGACCCGTGCGATATGATCCTCAACCGTCGGATCAAGCAAGGTGGATCTACGGTCAGGAATAAACGAGCATGTAGGTGGGTCCAGGTAGTTAATCGTCGTGCTTCTAGGTACTGTGACATATTCCTCCGTCGTTGGATCGGGCAAGGAGATTTGACGGTTGAGATTAAGGATGCAAGTCCAGATGAGGAATATATTTCGTGCTTGTTCTATTTCATGGTGAGAATCGATGATTTTCATGTGTTCTATATGTTCGAGGGTTATTCCCCCATTCGGACCCGAAATCCTTTTAAATTGGTACCTTTTTCCTCTTCGGGTCCAATTCTAAATTTAAAGTGTGTGCTTGTTGCCAGTCCGAATTGAATCTCATCCGTCGGATCTATGTGGGAAGATCGTATGGCCTCAGCACTGTCTGTCTTTTGAGGGTATTGTGGTTTTGTTTGCAGGGTTCGGGGTTTTTGCCCTTAGCTCGGTGCCCTTGGTTTTAAGAGAATAGTTTTTCCTTGGTCCACAGTTCCTCGTGGACTGTTGTATTTTATGTAATTTATTTTCCGATCTAATGATAAAGAAGGTACGACTCTTGCTTCAACAAAAAGATAATAAAAATAATATATAATTTATAGAAAAAAAATATTAATGTTAATATTTATAAATAAATAATCATAATTGTGGTTGATATATGTCTATTTGCATTTTTCAACCACATTTATTAATATTAAATTTAAGCTTTTATTTTAATATTAAACTTAAACTTTAATTTTATTAATATTCAACTTTAAGTTTATTAATATGATGATGATAATGATTAACATCCACTAAGACCATTGTGGTCTATCGGACCTCAAGAAAAGAAAAATAATCTAATTGTGATTCTTCAAAATCTTGTTTCTATGATAAAAACAAACGGAAAGAATGGCTCCAAGATCACTAGCTTAATAAGTCAAGAAAATTGGAAGTGTGACAGATGTTAGGGAATTGATAACGGATGTGAGTAAGAGTCAGACAGTCTAAAAGGAAGTGTTTTTCATCTTCCACCTTCTTAGTATCGCAAATATGACATATTCTATCGTCCTAAGGAATCTTGGGAGTAGACCACCATCCGATTTCACTTCGAATCTCATGAGAATTAGTTCTTATCCTAGCGATGTTCATTTTTTTCTAGTGTTGGTCAACATAAAGAGATAATTATGGTTATCAAGGGTGGGGTTGATCACCTCATTATAGTATCTTAGCTTCTTTTTACCCTCCAACTCCTTATCATCCCACAACTTGTCCTTAAAATTGGAGGTAATAGTATCTTTGACACTATCCTTTCTTCCCATGATGATCTCCTCCTTAATCCCCTAATGGTTGAGCCAAGACTGGGCATCCTTATGCCACCTGCGCTTAAGGCGAAGGTGGGGGTTTTGACTAAAGTTAGAAGAAATTTTTAGGAGCCTTTTGGATTCCATGTTGTAAAGCTTCTTCTTCTACCTCATATATCTAAACATAGTCGTACTTTCAATTGACATGCCAGCTTCGATCAAGAGGATAGGATAGGGAGTATTTCCCTTGATCTTGAGGTTTCATGTTATGAATTGTTTTTGAATCATCTTAATGTTTCTCCACAACTCTCCAGATATACTACCAACATAGATCCATCTTAAATACAGATCTAACATGAGTCGAAAGGGATCCAATTTCTTCATGTGAAAATATTTTTATGAACCGACATTATTTAAATATTTTGTATAGTTATTTAAATTTTTTTATTTTTAAATTTAAAAAAAAAAATATTTGGGCCGACATGAGCAAAATTTCAACTTTGATGAAGGGCGAACAGGGTTACACGTCATACTGGGCTGTAGAATGAGCCTCTCAGCTCAACAACCCCAAACTTCACATCCGTATGAGACAATAGGGGTGACAAGAGTCTCAAAGATGAACCTTTTTTTACTCCAAATGCAAAGATTGACCGAGTTACAATTGTTTTTAATTATTAATGTGTTTAATATGTTTATCAATATTAATATATTTATCAATATCAATATTAATAATACCTTTAGTTTATAATATTATTCCATTGGGTTTATAATATTAAAATACTCTTGGGTTTATTAATCCTTTTCATTTATGAATATGAATATTAACTTTCATATTAACATTTAATAGTAAACATTAAATTTTATTTTTAATATTAACTTTTATCCACTTTTATTTATTTTTATCAATATTAATTTTAATATTAATATTGATTTTTAATTTTATCATTAACCTTTAATGTGGTTGTTTATGTGATTGATATAAGTCTTCGGTGTATATAACTACATTTATTAATGTGGTTGTGCTAGTATAAATTTAGCAAAAACATTCCAAGCTCGTGTGGAAGGTGGACCCTCAAAAGTTGTAACTAATCGAACGAATAAATAAATAGTGTATTTTTCACATTAATTGAATTCAATGGCATCAATTAATAATTAATGATAACAGTTCAATGGCACTCCCTAAAAAATGTTCAGGTAGATGAGTTTTGATTGGCCCAACTCAAGCAAGTTCAAGATCAATTCAATGACATCTTGGTACCTAATAAATGTTAAATCCAACTTAGTGACTTGGGGATATTCTCAATATTTAATAAATTAGCAATTGCACTTAAAGGTTACAAAGACACACTAACTAAATGAATAGAAGATTTGGGAAGACCAGGAAAATTGTAAATACAAAATGAACATTTTTTTCCAGACCTTTTTTTTCACCAGTTGGGTCAATACAACTCAGAGGATAACCTCAAAGAGCTAGGAAAAAAACTGACTACGCAGAGATTGCCTAGGGAAAGTTGGAGCCATTCTTGACATTCAAAATGATGATTACAAACCTCAGTGGCTTGCCCATGTGGAGTGCGAGGATTGGTTGGGGTGAACAATGTTTGCCCAAACAACTCCATAGAGGGAACACTTTCCGTATAAAAATAACACAAATTAAAAAAAAAAAAAAGGAGGAAAATATATATCTATATATATATATATAATAAAAAACAATTCTAGTAAAATTAAAGTGTTTAATTATAGTTAGACAAGCCACTAAATCGTGATACACTTTCCTTATTATTCTCGTCATTGTAGATTTGAATCCTTATTCAAATATTGACCAAGTTGTATGAATATATCTTATTGGTGTCTGAAGTGAAAATTGACCTTTAGGGTTGAGAAACTTTTCAGATTTTTACCCACCTAGTGCCATTTTACAAATTTGAAATAATGTCAATTTACCTGCTTAGTATTTTGTTTCCTCCCAAAAAACCCAATAGAGTTTCGAAATTAGTCTTATCCAATTAACACGAGAGGATCCAACAATGATTACAAGGCAAACCTTGTCTTGATATTTGGAATCCATTGGCGAGAGGTTGTGCAGGTATCAATATTAGTACTTGCCAATAACCATGATGCCCTATCCTGAAACCTTTGACCAATCATACAGTTTCTCTGGAAAGTCATATATTTCTTTTTGATGGAGCATCAATCATAAAACCATTAAAAAAACCAATGAGCTTGGATTGTGAGAGTGTTGATTTCAATCACAGACACCTCATGACTCCAGCCGATCCTTCAATTCTCATGAGTCTCCTAGCTTGAACAGTATGACATGCTCATCATATAATCTCTAGAGCCTACAAAAACCAACCTGCCTTCATGTCTCTGCACCCACGCTCTTCAATCACTTCCCAACAATACAACTTCTGGAAACTTGTCATATCCCTTGCAGAGTACAACTCAATTCAATTCAGGTGGGATCTTATTTAATAAATTATATCTTAACAAGGAATGGTCAGCATGGTTGACTGGTTTACATTGTTGGCTTATTTTCCTTTCTGCCAGATTAACAAAATAAAGCTGGAACATTCTGAAGCTCAGGTATTACAACAAAGGGGTCGTTGATATGACCAGAAAGAGTTGAAATCTTGTTTGTTGGCTCTCTATTTTCTGTTTCCAAGGTTCAACCTCATTTTCTTTTAAAATACCCCAAAAAGCATGTCCGACCTCTAGTGAGACAATTCCTTCATTCCCCGACTCACAGTAGTTAGTGATAGATTGGTCTTTAGTCTAATCAAATTGGGCCGCGGATTGATGCTTGCATATAACTTTATTTATGTTCGTTCAGATCCATACAATACCATTACAAAAAACCAAGAAGCAAATTCATTAATATGCATTTGTCTGAGAATTTCTCTCATAATGTACCCTGCACCTGAAATTGCCTATTACATTGACCTCGTGGTATCAAACTTTCTTGATTTTCTTGGGGCTTTGTTGGTTCTTGGACAGATTGGGCGTTCTGGATCTTCGACATATTGGAACCTTGATATTTGAAATTACAGTGCAACGAGCCATAACGTTGACGCCAAATGCTAGGAGAAGCGAAAACTCAGAAGAGAGGAGGTGGTGGTTGTTGGTTTGACAACGAACTTCAGTTTTGTAACCGATTTTTTAGTTATGTAACGGGTAGTTTAGCATAACGGTAGATGTTCACGTAATAAATCGAATACCTTGTAATGAAAATGATCATCGAATAAAATAGATTCATATTCAGTTTATTTGTCTTGGTCCTCTCTCTCTCATTTTGTTGCTGTGTTCTTTCTTTCTCTGCCATTAAATCAAGAAGTGGTATCAGAGCCTGGACGAAATTATTCCTGAGGACGGCTGGAGCTAGAACCTGTGCCTGTGCCCTGTGGAGCGTTGGGAGGCCTGAAGCGTTGAAGGCGGATTGTGCAGCGTGTAAACCAGAATCGGCTGGAGCTACGGCGGTAATTCTTCTGTGGTTAGTAGCAGATCTGAGGACGGCAGAATCACTGTGGACGGCGATCCCTGAGGACGGCAGTTGGCCTGGCGGCGTTGCCCAGATAGGAACGAAGCGAATCAGGTTGATTCAGGTATTGTAGACGAAGTTTTATCTGCTGAAGATTTGTGTACGATAGATGAAACTTCACCTGAATGTAATGTCTCTCATAGTTTTGATAGCTGGCTGTTAGACTCTGGTGCTTCGCATCATATGTGCCCACATAGAAACTGGTTTACTTCGTATGAAAATGTAAACGGTAGTTCTGTGTTTATGGGTAACAATATGTCATGTCAGACTGTTGGGATGGGAGATATCAGGATTAAGATGTATGATAACACAGTTAGGACATTAACTAGTGTTAGACATGTGCCTGATTTGAAGAAAAATTTAATCTCTTTGGGAGTGTTGGATTCAGATGGTTATAAGTTTACAGGTCAGAATGGCGTTTTGAAAGTCTTCAAAGGTGCCCTTGTGGTTATGAAGGCAGAGAAGGTCGGGAATCTTTACAGGTTAAAAGGAAGTACTCAGGTCGGTGAAGCAGCGGTTGCGTCGGAAAAGGAAGAAGCAGGTACTCGTCTGTGGCATCAACGTTTGGGTCATATGAGCGAGAAAGGTCTTCACATACTGATGAAACGTAAATCTCTTCCCGGTCTGAAATCCTTGAATTTAGATTTCTGTAAACATTGTGTGTATGGGAAGCAGTGTAAACAGAGATTTAAAGTTGGTAATCATAATAGTAAAGATGTTTTAGACTACATTCATTCTGATGTGTGGGGGCCTTCCCCTGTTATGTCATATGGAGGTGCTTTGTATTTTGTAACGTTCATTGATGATTATTCTCGTAAAGTTTGGGTCTATCTGTTAAAAATGAAAGCTGATGTATTCAATGTGTTTAAACAATTTAAAGTAATGGTAGAGAAAAGAACAGGCAAATCTATTAAATGTCTAAGAACTGACAATGGCGGTGAGTTCACTTCTGTTGAATTTGAACAATACTGTAAGGATGAGGGCATTGTTAGACACAAAACTGCTGTTTATACTCCTCAGCAAAATGGTGTTGCTGAGCGTATGAATCAGACTCTTATGGAAAGAGCCAGAAGCATGATCAGCAATGCTAACTTGCAAAAGGAGTTGTGGGCAGAAGCAATATCTACTGCTTGTTATTTGGTTAACAGATCACCTTCAGTAGCAATTGAGTGTAAAATTCCTGAAGAAGTCTGGACAGGTCAGTCTTGTGACTATTCTCATTTGAGGATATTTGGTTGTGATGCTTATTCTCTTATTCCTAAAAATCAGCGTTCAAAGTTAGATCCAAAGTCGAAATGTTATGTCTTTGTTGGGTATGACTATGCAGTGAAAGGATATAGGTTGTGGGATCCTACATTGCGGAAGATAGTTATCAGTAGAGATGTAACATTTGATGAATCCTCTTTGTTAAAATCAAATGTTGAAAGAATTGAACAGGAACAGGTATCGCCGAGTCAACGAGTTCAGTTGGAGGCTAGATCTTTCGGTGACTGTCGAAAGGAAGGAGAGACTTCTGGAGACAAAGGTGTTGAAGACACAAAGGAAGCCGTTGAAGCTTCTGAACCAGAGCAAGTTTCTGAACCAGTTCAGCAACCAGTCGCTCTGAGAAGGTCTACAAGGGCGAAGAAAACTCCCAAAAGGTATGAAGATTCTGCTGCTTCATCTTTTGCTTTGGTTACTGAAGATGGGGAACCGTCTTGTTATCAGGAAGCGATAGATGATACAGATAGCGAGAAATGGAAAAAGGCTATGGAAGAAGAAATGGACTCCCTAGCCAAGAACAATACCTGGGATCTTGTAGAGCTTCCTGAAGGGAGAAGTGTTGTTGGGTGTAAATGGGTCTTCAAGCTGAAACGGAAAGTTGATGGTAGTATCGAGAGGTATAAGGCGAGATTGGTAGCAAAAGGGTATTCTCAGGTTGAAGGTATAGACTTTCATGAGATTTTTTCTCCAGTTGTAAAACTTGTTTCTATACGTACTGTGTTGGCACTAACTGCGTTGCTTAATCTTGAGTTAGAACAGTTAGATGTTAAAACAGCTTTTCTACATGGTGATTTGAACGAAGAGATATATATGGAACAACCAGAAGGTTTTGTGCGAGGTCGCAGCAGAAGATTAGTTTGCAAGCTCAGGAAATCATTGTATGGTCTGAGGCAGTCTCCCAGACAATGGTACAAGAAGTTTGATTCCTTCATGGTGAGCCAGAACTTTATAAGAAGTGAGTATGATCATTGTGTGTACTTCAGAAGTTTCAATGGCATATTCATTATCTTAGCTTTGTATGTTGACGATATGCTTATTGCAAGCAAAAGCATGGAAGAGATCAACAGGTTAAAGGCTCAACTCTCTAGGGCGTTTGATATGAAGGATCTTGGAGTAGCAAAACATATCTTGGGCATGGAGATACACAGAGACAGGAAAAATGGTAAGCTTTGGTTGTCACAGCAGAAGTATGTGGAGAAGGTACTTGAAAAGTTCTCTATGAATAATGTGAAACCTGTTAATGTTCCTTTAGCTTCCCATTTTAAGCTTTCTTCGGTTTTGAGTCCTAGAGATGATGAAGAAAAGCAGTATATGTCTCATGTACCATATGCAAATGCAGTAGGCAACTTAATGTATGCGATGGTATCTACAAGACCTGACATTTCACATGCAGTTGGAGTTGTCAGCAGATTCATGGCAAATCCAGGTAAAGAACATTGGCAAGCAGTGAAATGGGTGCTTCGATATCTAAGAGGCACAAGAGATCATTGCATCGTCTTTGATGGTAGTGAAGGATCAGTCTGCGGATATGTAGATGCTGACTATGCAGGTGATTTGGACAAAAGAAGATCTACTACAGGTTACGTCTTTACTCTTGCAGGTGGAGCCATTAGTTGGATGTCAAAGCTTCAAGATACGGTTGCTTTGTCCACTACCGAAGCTGAATATATAGCTGCTTCAGATGCCAGTAAAGAAGCAATCTGGTTAAAGGGTTTGCTCGATGAAATTGGAAGGGCGCAGGAGAAAGTGAGTGTACTTTGTGACAGTCAAAGTGCTATTCACTTGGCCACAAATCCTGCCTATCACAGCAGAACCAAGCACATTGATGTGAGATATCATTTTCTGAGACATGTGATCGATGGTGGAAAAGTAGCTCTTAAAAAGGTCCACACACGAGAAAATTGTGCAGACATATTCACAAAGCCAGTTACAGTAGAGAAGTTGCGATGGTGTTTAGCTTCTCTTGGCTTGCAGGAAAGATGATGAATGGGAAAGTTGTTGTCAAGGTGGAGTTTGTTGGTTTGACAACGAACTTCAGTTTTGTAACCAATTTTTTAGTTATGTAACGGGTAGTTTAGCATAACGGTAGATGTTCACGTAATAAATCGAATACCTTGTAATGAAAATGATCATCGAATAAAATAGATTCATATTCAGTTTATTTGTCTTGGTCCTCTCTCTCTCATTTTGTTGCTGTGTTCTTTCTTTCTCTGCCATTAAATCAAGAGTGGTTCTGGTCTCAGTTATCGACATGGCAGTGTTGATAGTACATTAGTTCCAAAGTGTGCCCCAGTGTTATTTAGGCAATTGTGAGGTATTGGCAACAGCAGCTTGCCCGATGATGACCTTCCACGTGGCGAATTTTTGACGAGATAGAGGAAGATGAAAATAGAGCGTGGGAATTGGTTGGGGTGAACAGTGTTTTCCCAACCAAATCCACAGAAGTAACACATTTAGTGCAGAGATTGTGGTTAGAGTTATCAGAGTATTCCTATCAAACTATTTCTCTTGTTTGATGATAAAATTTGTAAAAAATCTTTAAAAACCTAAAAATTTTGGAATACAATTGTCTATGTGAATTTTTTTTTTTTTATTATTTATTTATGTATATAATTCGACCCTACAAAGAACATGTACCTATTTTTTATATTTATACAAGGAGTGGAATGATAAAATTTGTAAAAGATCCTTAAAAGGCCTACCTAAAATAGTTATTATTATTATTATTATTTATAAGCATGTTATAGTGATTTGACCTTGCGAGGAATATGCAACTATTGTTTACACATATCCACGGAGCAACAATTCCTTAATATCCCAAGGCTATGTTGCTTTGCAATATATGCCTGTTTTTTTATTCTAGTAATAATAAATTTGATAATTGTGATATATGCAATGTGTAAGGTGAGTTTTAGGACAATATGTAATGTTGAGTTTTAGAATCAATTAAGTGTACGTCAACATTTGTTATTCCGACCTATGTGATTATTATTTTTAATTAAATTAGATTTTGAAAATTGGAGAGGCAAAATTTATATGAAAAAATAATTTTATTATGGAGATTGGGTGTTGTTTATCGAGGCTACAAATTCATCTAGAAAGTTATTTTTCGTCATAATATGATGATTTTTTTTTCAAATAATCTAATCATAGGAGTGTTTGAATCATTTTTTTGATGTTGGGAATGGATTATCAAAACCCCCTTGGAAACTCAAAATCTTAAAGTTTGACAACTGTAACCTAGATTTCTCAAAATTTCTGTCAGATTTTGACAAAGATCATGCCAGAATTTCCATTATTTTCTGGGCGGATTTATGGGCCCGTTAAACTTCTCACAAATATTGTGGTTGATTTTTGTGAACGAGTATCAAATTGATAAAGGTATATCTAAATCATACTTTTTTAAATGTTATATATTTTGTTTAAAGACAAAAATTATTAAATCTTATTTCTAAATGACTGTGCCCAGAGGTGCTTCACAACCCGGTATAGGGTATATGTGTATGTGTTAGATGTTAGACATTAGATGTAAATGCATTTTAAATTCAAATTTTTATTTATTGTAATTTTATTTTTATTGATAAAATTATGCACATTTTTTAAATAAAATAAAATCATAATATACATATCACATTAAAATATATAACATATAAATAGTAGTTATAAATTAACATCCATTTTACCATATAAAATAAAATAATGATTCTGTAACGATAATTAAATTTAATCACCCACAAGGCTTTGGATTGATGGTGAATGGGTGCACTATTAAGGCACTCTTTGCGATAGGTCACTGGTTCAAATCCCTCGTGGGTGCTTACCTACCAAAAAAAAAGATAATTAAATTTAATCAATAATTACATGAAAATTTAATATTTACAATGTAACAAGATTCTTAACCTTGAATATTCACCCTCATAATTTCCAAATTAGTTTTCTTACAATACTATGGGCCAATATCATGGCTTATCAATGCCACATACCCAAAAACCATAATTCAATTGAAAATAAAAAATATTTATATAATATTTTATTTTAATTTAATTTTATAACATTTTTTGAATTAAAACTTAATACTTACAATAAACATACAATATAACATGATTCGGAACCACGGATATTCACCCCAATTTATCATGGATATTACTAACTTGTAAATAGACTTTGTTACAATAGTGGTATAAATGTTTGTAAACATTTACATGTGGGCTCAATTAAAAGTAATTGTGTATAGAGGCGCTCTCCATCTTAGTATGTAGAGAAGTTGTAATGTCCGGTAAACATTTTGACTTAGTCAAAATAAAATAAAAGTTAAAATAAAAAAATTAATAATGATAATTATCAATAAAACATTTTGACTTCATCAAATTATATAAAACTAAAAATAAAATAAAATTATTAATTATTAATTATTAATTAATATTATAATTATAATTATAATGATAATTAATAATTAATATTAATATTATAATTATAATTATAATTATAACTATAATTAATAATTAATAATACAACCAACCTAGATTCATCTTAACTTTGGATCTATCAAGCATTGTGAGGGATCAAATCTCTTGAAATCCAAACATCTTTCAGAGTGAAAGGAGATTTGATCCCTCTCGACGCTTGGTAGATCTAGAGTTAAGATAGATCTAGGCTTGATATATTCCATTAGCTATTTCTACATACCAATGGTATAGGATTAAGTAAATATCAACCAAACCATCAAATAGGTATTTCATATAAAATGAAACTTACAATTTTTTAACAAATATTTAATTTGCCTATCATCCAACACATGAGGTGCCTAAGACTACTTTCTATTCTTATTTTTCTTCTTGTCATCTACTTGTTATCTACCTTGAATCATTACATGCTTCTAAGTAGACAAACAAACAAACGATCACTGCTTTTTCAACCTTAACATTTGGATTTTAGGTTTTGGGTTCAAGTTTTGCAATGAGCTATCCATGTTGCACACTGTAGTGACTGGCTCTAAAGATTCCATATCAATCATTGTGTGCAAAACAAATTATGGTGGTCGCCTCAAAATTCTACTTGTTTTTAGTAGCTTACCCTCACTGCTCCTATGATCCATAGAGAGAGTTTTGTTGAATCTCAAGCTCCTATAGTAGGAAAAAGAGGCAGTGCATGTGACCCATGTCTGTCTTGAACCATGTGTTTTAATAGGCTTACATTAGAAGTCTCTAGGGAATATATCCCATGAGGAGGAGGCCTATGTGAGAGAGAATTTGAAATAAATTTTATATTTTAATTGCATGATTTTTCAGTTAATTGAGGACTTGTCTTTCACCTAATTGACACTTTGTTTGAGAAATTTATTTCCATTCAGACAAGTTGATATTGATGTGCAATTAAGGTAAAATCATTCTAGAGTTTAAAAAAAAAGGGTAGAAATAAATGTGTAAATCCCAACGATCATAACCATTTGCTCTTTATCTAATGAGTTTATGCTACAATTGCTACTTTGTTCACGCATTGATGAGTGTTGTTTCTTCATTTTTATTTTTATTTTTGTTTTTATGTTACAAGTTTTAGTAACAAATGGAGATTGGACAAATGGTAAATAGTCTTTGTTGACAAAAGAAACAATGTCATAAAAAATTGTTCAAATTATATTCATTGCTTGTTATTTCTTCATTTTAAATCATGAGTGCCTTTTTGAAGTATTTTTTTCAAATATTACATAATTTTCCTTTCTCAAACACTGAGAAGATTTGTAGTCTTATTTATAGTTTTCATTAATTTGAGGTCAACAACCCAATTTACCTCCTAGAAAATTGTAATTGTCAAGTTTCTTTATCTCTAGTATCAAGTAAAAACCCCCTCTTATTATGTAAGGTGAATTGTTACCTTCAATTTAGCAATTTCTATGTTGTGTTTGGTTTTATTCGAGTTTGGCAACATCATTTAGCATGGGGGCGATAGTGGAAAGAGTGTTATCTTTATGCAAAGCGGGTGATGTTATTGACCTAGGTGGATATTGGTGGCCACCCATCTATTCCACTTAGGCCCCCAACATTGTTTCTTTTAGTTTCCTTAGTTGTAGCACAATTTACTATTTTTGGAAGTTTTTTCGGGTCCTAAACTTTTAGAGCCGTTTTGAGGCCCTAAATGACATTTTTTAGAAAATAGGAAAACTCGTGGATTTGCAGTCGAAAGTTGTTTTCCTCGGATAGATATTTCTCATAAAGTATCGTACGAATCAAAACGAAGATCGTATACCAAAGTTACGACCCCATGAAGTTGGTGTACCAACTAACCCCAATAAGGCCCACAAATGTTTGGTGCTTCATATCCCAGGGTTAGGCTTCTGGATGTTTGGGGGTTTTCCTTGTTTCTCAATAATAAAAAGGCCTTCGAACCTCATTGTAACATAGTTTAGAGGCATGCAGTCGTCACATCTCTTCTCAAAGATAAGCTATCATTAGTCAAGCTAGTTTATTTCCATTCAACATGTAAATAGTTCTCAGTATTTGTTATTAATTTATTGAAGTTTAGTTTTCACTATAGCTTTGTGTTTATGTTTAGGTTTGTATTTTATTCCATTCCTGCATAAATCTGAATCAATTATTTTGGCACAATTTGGGTACTATGATATCACTTGAGAGTTTCTTTATATTGATGCATAAAGGTTTGGAATAAGGACATAGTTTGTAGGCACAATGTACAAACTTTTAAGATTTCTCACTTGGAACTTGTGTGGTACCCGATCTTGATCATGAAATTGTTTGTACTTAGCATTTTCTTTTTCCAATATGTCATGGACTTGCTGGCGAATGTGTTGAATGCACTCAATGAAGTTTTTAGATCTGTCAGCTTCAAACTAGACATGAACTAAATCTTCCCGAGTAGATGCAAGTGGTATAACAACATCAATGGGACATAGTGGCTCAAATACTAGTCCCACCTGAGAGGGGTTGTGGACAGTTGAGTTGTGGAGAGCTATGTTGTAGTTGTGTTGGACATATGGGAGGCTCTCATCCCATGTGTGTGGGTGCTTCCAGTTGTACATGCACAGGATGTGGACGATCATCATGTTGACAACCTTTGTGTGGCCATCAGTTTGCGGGTGGAAGGTCATGGACTTAGTGAGCTTCATATCCAATAACGACTAGAGGCTTGAATAGAATGAACTTAGAAACATGTTGTCTAGATCTAAGATAATGGACTTCGGGTTCCCAACGTGTACCTATACTTATTCAAACAAGAGTTTGGCAATGGATTCTAGTATGATACTCTTTTTGTAAGCCGCCAAAATGGCCATCTTAGAGAATTTGTCGACAGTCGTGAAAACACAGTAGTTGACATGCTTGGTAGAAGGAAGGCCCGACATGTAATCCATGGAGATGGATTCTGAGGGCATACTAGGAGTATACAAGCCTTTCTTCTTGATTATATGTTTGGAAATGGCACAAGTAGTACATGATCTAATGTACTTCCCAACATTCCATCGAAGGTTCCGCCAATAAAAATATTTTAGCAACACTGCCACTGTCTTTTCTACCCAAAAAAGTCTAGTGACTCGACTACAGTGTGCATCCCAAATCATCTTGGCACGCTTGCTTGAAGGATCATAGAGGTGTCTCAAGTGGCATAATAGTGCATCGTGGAGGTGAAAATCTAAAACTTGCTTACATTCCAGGAGAATCTTGTGTATGGTGCCAAATTCTGGATCGCTCTTGTAAATATGTGGTCATTTTAAAGTCTCATGTCCACAAGAGTCAAGCACAGTGGTCAGTGCCATAATCAGCGGTCGGCTAAGATAGTCTGCAACATTATTGGTGCTTCCCTTCTTGTACTTGATGTTCAAATGGAAATGTTGCAAATATGTGGACCATTTTTTATGGCCATCCTTCTACAAATTTCCTTTTGTCTGTATGAACTGCAGGGTTCGGTGGTCTGTGTGGATGACCATTTCCTTTCCCATAATGTAAAGCTTCCATTATTGGTAGGCCTATTCAATGGAATATATATATGTGTCATAAGTGGGATACTTTTGGGCTGTATCATAAAGTTTCTCAATGTGATATTGCACCAGATGGACTTGCTGCATAATAACTGCACCAATAGCATAGTTGTAGGCATTTGTCTCAATCTCAAATGGTTGTTGCAGGTCTGGTAATGTGGGAACTGGTGCAGAGCAAAGGAGATGCTTCAACTCGAAAAACACCTTCTATTTGGATTCGTACCAAAATAACTTTTCTTTCGCTCTGCCCTTGGTGACTAGACTTAAGGGCCAAGTGATATGGGAGAATCCTAACATGAACCTAGTATATAAATTGGCAAGCGCTAAAAAGTTTCGGAGCTCTATTAGAGTGGTTAGGCCTAGAAAATACCGAATAAATTAAATCTTGGCTAGGTCCACATGCACATCCCATTCATCATTGATGTACCCCAGGTATTGAACCTATGTCATACCAAAAGTGCACTTCTTCAAATTGGCACACAATTTGTGTTGTCGCAAGGTTTGGATGACCTGTCGTATATGTTGTAAGTGCTCTTCCCAACTCTAGCTAAAGATCAAGATTTCGTCCAAATATACTACCACGAACAAGTTCGTGAAGGGCTACAAGGTTTCTTCCATAAACCTCATGAAGGTTTCAGGGGCATTCGTCAACCTGAAAGGCATGACCAAAAATTCGAAAAGGCCCTCCTTGGATCGTAAGGCAGACTTCCATACATCAGTGGGTTTGATTGGTACATGGTGATAACTAGGGTTCAAGTCAATATTGCTGAAATATTTGGCCCCCTTAAGCTGGTCCAGAAGGTCATCAATCCATCAGATTGGATATTGTTTCTAGAAAGTGATCTTATTTTGCATCCGATAGTCAATACGAAGCCCCCAAGTTCCATCCTTCTTCTGTACCAACATGATTGGGTTTCCACAGGGTGATGAACTTAGCCCGATGTGCCCTTTCTATAACACTCCTGAATATGCCTCTTGATTTTATCGTTCTCTAGAACGTAACATGGGTAGATTGGCCCATTGGGTAGTGATGCACCTAGGGTTAGATCAATGGAGTGCTTGACCTGACAATGTAGGGGTACCCCTGTGGGTGAGGTGAAGATGTCCTTTTACACCTCCATAACTTTATCCATCTGTTGTTGTCATGCGGAGGAACCCTATCTGGAGTCTTTGAATGTGGCCATGATATTCTTCTTACCCTGAGGTGAATCATAAGGAAAACAAATTTCTCAGTCTTGGAAATGATCTTATTGTATTTCTTAGAAAAGATCAAAGAAATGGTGGTAGGCGATGTTATCTTTGGTATCCTGTATAAATTATTGCCCAAAGTAATAATAACAGTGCAAGGCCTAGACTCATACACAACATGACACTTCCACAAGTATGGTTGGCTTAATAATACATCCCAAATTTCAAGAGAAGCAACATCACACACTACCTCATTCGTGAAGGGATTGATGTTGCACGGAAGGTGACATTGTTGGTTGATGCAGAGGTCTCGTCCTTGGTGAAGCAACCTGATGGTGTATGATTGTAGGTGTGGTATGGTTGATAGGACCAACTGCTTCATGAAATTTGTTGAAATGAGTTTATTTTGGATCTCGTTGTCGACAATGAACTACAGCGGAGAACCCTTTACCCACCTTTATGAGTGGAAGAGACGTTCCCCCTCCTCTGGATCTTCGGGCTCAATATTCTGGATCTTGGTGTTGGAAATAGTAGAGTTGGGCTCTGCATCAATAATATGCTTCTCTTTTGCATTCCCCTTATCAGGTTCCGACTCAGAGTCGGAACATGCATCTAAATCTGATGCCTTCAGCTTAGCCACCAATGAATGCTTGGCTTGATACTCACTTGTGTTGTGAGTGGGGCTCTTATGGAACTCACACCATTTTCTAGTGTCCTTCTTTGTCTTCATGGTGTTGTTTGCTTGTGGATTCGGAGGGTTGTCTTGGGTCACCTTGCCCCTGATTTGTCCTTTGTTATTCAGTTTGGGGGTGTCTTTCCCTTGCTTCAAATTCACAGATCCAAAGTCTTGCTTCTTCTGTTTAAATATCTTCTCTATCTTAACAACATATCGATAGGCGATGCCCAACATAGAGATGTTCAAGAACTCCATCTCATCCTAAATTTACTTGTGTAGACAACCATGGTACTTTAGTACTGGATGCCACTCAGAATCCTTGATACCCAACTTCATACGAAGGGTATGAAAAATATTTGTGAACTATAACACGTCTTGGTCCCTTCCTTGTCGTAGTGTGGTCCACTTTATGTACTTATCTTAACAGGTAGTACTACTCCTTGATCACATCTCAGAAGAATTCCAAGTGGGTGTGGCTGAAAATAGTGAGGGTCCTCCCTTGTCCTTCTTCTCACAGTAGGATTCCCACCAGTCCTTGACGTGGGGGTCGGCTTTGGGGAGTGCAAAAGTAATATTTTCCCTATTGGAAAAATCATGAACCGAAAAATATCTTTCCAATAGATTTAACAATTTATCTACAACATCTACATCTATCTGGCCTTCAAATATGGGAATGTCAAAGTTGACTTGTACCTTAGAGGGAGTAGCACCTCCAGAGTGGCTGCTAGATGAAGATGTCTCACTTGTGGGTAGCTGCTGAAGGATCTAGTCAAAGTTATCCATCATCACGTTCCTTTGCCGCTCGAGAGCTTCTTCGAGAAATATTTTAAATGGATCTCTTTCTCCCTCATCTTTCTTTTCGTCCGCCATGGGAGGTCGTTGGGGTTCGTGAGGTTGTTCTTGCAAAGGTTCAACTAGTTCGAGACCTAACTCCTCGTACCCTGACCTTTTTGGGGACATGCAAAGAAAAAAACGAAAGAGCAGACCGATCTGATACCACTTATCCAAATTTATGCAGGAACGCAACAGAATATACACAGAATATACATATGAACATAAATATACAGATGTTGCAGAAATAAATCTTCATTTCATTAATATCAAAGAACTAAATTATGCTTACATATAGAACATAAATAAACTGGCTCGGGAAATGATATCTTATCTCTGAGAAAAGATGTTGTGGCTACATGCCTCTAAACTATGTTACAATGAAGTTTGAAAGCTTATTTATTATTGAGAAATAATGGAAAACCCTAAACATCCAAAAACCTAACTCTAGGAGATGAAGCACCAAAATTGTGGGCCCCATTGGGGTAAATTAGTACATCAACTTCTCAGGGTCATAACTTTGGCATTCGATCTTCGTTTGATGCACATTATACCTCGTTACAAAGATATATATGAGGACTACAACTTCTGACTGCAAACATCAATCTAAGAGTTATGTTTTCCCATTTTCCAAAAAAACGTCGTTTAGGGCCTCAATACAACTTTGGAATTTCGAGACCCAAAAAATTCCAAAAAATTAAATTGTGCTACAAATATGGAAACTGAAAGAAATAATGGTACAATGGTGGGGTTCCAAGTGGAGTAGGTGGGTGGCCACCAATATCCACCTGTATAGGATGTCAAATAAGGGTTACAAGGAAGCATTTGCATAGAAGGAGCATTGAAAGAACCTATTGAAATTTGGTACCGGAGGACAGGTGGTTCCCTAAGGCTTTGATCTTTGGCCTAGGGAAAAGTGTCCAAAAGAATTTAATTTTTCTCCTAAAGTGACTTTATAATTTTTATAAAGTAAAATCTAATTTAAAAGTGACTTTAAGTGATAAAGTTACTAAAGTCTAATTTTAAAGTGACTTTAATAAAGTCAATGTAAAATTAGAAAGGAAAAGTGATTTTGGAAATAAATGACTAAGTGGGTCTTTATTAAAGTGGGGTGAATTAAAAAATAGAAAGTGAGATTTAAATGAGCATTTAATCTCAGCCCTAGATCTCAATCTATTTCAGCAATTGGATTTAGGGATTACCCAAAAGTCACTTAGGGTTAGATTAAGGGAGGAAAAGGAGGAAAAGGTCATTCATTCTTTTATGATAAGATTGAGAGAGAGAGCAAGAGAGCAAGGGAGATTTCTGGACAGGGAGGAGAATGAGGCAGCAGCTTGGCACACATTCCATGGCAGCAGTTTAGCAAATCCGTACAACTGAGTGAGCACACAGTGAAAGGCAGATATTGGGCACAATTTTCTAGAAATCCGTACAGCAAGTGCACAGAAATCGAGGAGCAGAAATCCGTACAGCAAGTGCACAGAAATCGAGGAGCAGAAATCCGTACAGCAAGTGGCTGTACCTTGGCATGCAAATCGAGGAAATCCGTACAACGTATTTAATGGCAGCTTGCATGCTTTTCTAGGAGGCCGTATAGCATTTATTGCTGTTCTATTTTGTTGTTGGCAAGTTTTCCAGTTCGCTGTGAGGCATGGAAAATGAGATAAGTTGTAAAATTTGCTTGCTAATTTTTTTGCTGAATATTTCTCACTGTAAAAAGCATTTTCCAGAAATAAGAAAGAGCTCTCGAACTGGTTTTCCCCTAGAGTTGTAGGGGGTTTTTCCAGGGTCACCTAGACCAAAAATTACTGTGTTTAAATGAGTTAAATGGTTGCTTGTATGTGCTTATTTTTATATTTCTGCATTTTCCAGCATTCTGTAAAATTTCTAGAATTTGTGTTTTCAGCAAAATTTATTTTTCAGTTGTTAAATGTATGGATATGGGAAAGGGCATTTAACTATTTTGGAGAAATAAGGTGAAACTGAAAACCGGGGTGGGAAATGAGAAATTTTTACAGAACCATCATGGAGACATGAAGAAATCTTGGACCATGATATAATGGTGGCATATCATACTAACTTGGAAGATTCTAACACTCATCTAGACCCTTTGGAGGGTGAAGATGAAGAACAAACAAAGACCCATCATGAAGAATTCTAAGTCATAGCAACAAGTAGAAGAGCTTGGCATTGATGAAATGAATTCTTATGTCACTGTCACCAATTCATGTCTTCAAAGTGTCATTATAAAGTCATATGTGTCAATGTATTTTTCCACATCATTTGTAGAATGTAATTGTGTAATTTCCAAAAAATGAGAAATGTAAAATGTGTGGAAGCCCAAGGGTCCTAGATGTAATATGAAGAGTCACTTGAAAGTATTAGAGTCGTTAGAAGCTCAAAGGTCACATAAAAATTCAAAAAGTCATAGTGGGAGCTCAAGAGCCATGAGGGAAGCCAAGAGTCACATGGGAGGTCGAGAGTTATCTCATTTGTTATATATACACCCTCATATCTCAAGAGAATGGATTGTTACCTATCACTAGTTGGTGACACCCATAGGAGATTTTTTTCTCCTATATTGACTTTAGTTGGCAGCCAACAACCCCTTGTAGCCCATAGATAGCTCGATGTGCCACCATATCCACCACCTGAACCAACCATTATGTTCCCTCACCCATGCTATCATGATCGTATGTTTGAAGGTGGGTCTTTTAATCCTGAAGGTATGCATTTTCATTATGTAATTAGGTATTTTTTATTACTTATTATGGACACATTTGGACATGGATTAGTGGGGAGATTCAACATAAAGAATGGGCTTGGTCTGTCATTTGGTTGCATCATTTTGACTCCAATATTTCCAATAGCTAGGCATTGGTCCTAGATCCTTGGTGATCACATTAACTTAACGAAATATCATTCTTTCACCTCTTTTCTTCCTCTTTTCCTCATCCCTCTAAGGATAAGGAGATTTTATAACGCTTGGTGCAAAATTTTAGGGAGGAGGAAATTTAGGATTTTGTTCATACAAGCTTCTTCATTTATGTCTCCTCTAGTTTTGAATGAATTCCGACAGTGGAATTTTAAATAAATTGATGCCATAACTATCACACCAAGTGGGAACCGTTGAAGTTGCTTTGACTTGGGTATTTATTGAATGTTTTCACTTTGTAGTTCATAATTAAAAACCTTTTTTTATCAAATATAGGTGATCATTAGATGAGCCTTTACCATGGTATATCTCTCAACCCTTTTCCCCTTAAGTTAAGAAATCTAGGGGCAACTAGATTAGGTGACTTCTCCTACTTTGATAACTGCTTGTGATATATTTTTACTTAACTTGATGTTGTAGCAGCTACAACCACCCTCCAAAATTTTTCCTTAGCTTTGTTTTGGAGCCTCCCTACCAACCACCCTCAACAACATGTATTGCACTGTCAAGCACAATCAGCTTTAGTTGTTTCATAGAGTCTTGTCGACCTATGCATGCAATTTTGTTCCACCTCCTTCATAGGATGCTTTCCAAAATTAGTGTCAGTTGTTGGTTGAGTAGCTCCCTCTGGGAATTGCACAATTCTGGAGGGGAACCAACCTTCCGTCCATAAACTGTGCAAACCCAACTGGACACCCTGTTGGGCTCCAAAATTGCGCAATTATTCCTAACAGTCTTCCTCTAAAACATTGTGCAATTCATCCTAGGGCAGCTGCTCAGCACATAAATTGTGCAATCCCTCTGGGACAGCCAGCCCAGCAGCTAGCAAAAATTTCGCAAATCAGCTAGGCAACCTATTGGGTCCATAAATTGCGTAATGCATTCAGATAACCTTCCCTAAGAAAATTGTGTAGTCTGACCCAAGACAGCTACTTAGCCCAGAGATTGCGCAATCCTGGGAGACAGTAACTTGTTCGTCCCAGAAATTTTGCAATCCCTCTGGGACAACCATCTCTGCTCAGCCCAGAAATTGTCCAAATACCTTTCCCAAGCTTGCAAACCGATGCATATGCATTCAGGTTGACCGGTTCCCTCCAGGACTGAGAAAAATTGATTTGCATGCATGGATTGCTTTTCCCGAGGCATCATGCAAAGGAATACCTAGATTTAGGGATCTATTTTTAGCAGCTGGAGGTTACATACAAGGATCATTTCAGAAACCTCTCGCCAAGTGTCGCTTTTCCTAGATATGTGGCATGCACATCATAACCTTGATTTTATCAAAACTTATGAACTGGATGTTGCAGATCTTATTCCTCATATCGATCTTGCAGCTCTGACATCCCACATTGCATCTAGGATTTGTCGGCACATTCAGCTCAGTTGTTTCTGGGTAAGCCCGCTTTGCATGTCTTGTGATGTGTTTCTGTCACTTTTTTTATTTCAGCTTGTGTGAGTGTTGTCTGCTTGATTTTAGTGAGCGCCTGTTGTCGTTTCAATGTATGTTATCTTGTAGAAGCACTGTTTCATTTTTTGTTTGCGTCTCACTGCTATCGCATGCATGAAACTACTTTTGCACTAACAGTCACCATTGCGGTGACTCTCTTCACACACATGGATGCTTTCCCATTTTCTGAATCATGCACTTCATGTTTTCATGCATGATCATTCACTCTTGTTTACACTAAGTATCACCATTCATTTAGACTTCTCATGTTTTCAGTCGCCCGTCGGTGGGTCTGGGCTGCCTTGACCTAAACCTTGTCCTGCCCGGTTAACATTACGCATTTTCAGAAGCAAAGGCTCTGCCTTCCCTCCAAAAATTGCACAAGTTTGGCCCAGCATTGACCTCTAGGCTTACATTGCGCAATTATAGGAGGGAGTGTCTTGCTGGCCCCAGAAACAGCACAATACAATTTGATGGTTGCATGTCACTGCTCACTGAAATTGCGCATTGCGCAGTTTTAGTCCTCCGCATGCCAGGATGGACTATGCATTGTGCAGTTCCAGCAATCAGTCAGCCTCCTAATAGCCCGGACTATGCCTTGCACAATTTTGGCAGTCAGTCTCCCGATCTCTAGACGGAAATTGCACAACCTTTATGATCAATCACACAGGTATGTTGCAAGTCAGTCCTAAAGATTGTTTTGGTTTTCGACTAACATATTTCTTGCCATGAGTGTTGCTATGTCTCTAGGCATCACAAGTGTTCGTCTGTCTCTCAGCAGCACAAGTACAATGGCCTTCAGGAGAGTAGAGTCAAAGGACACCGTTGAGAGCACAATGGGGGTTGCAGCCAAGCAAGTGTCTATGAGCTTGCCTACCTATGAAGACATCAAGTTTTTCGTAGACAAGGACATCAAGATGATATGGCAACAACATCACAACGAGCAGCACCATCAACATCAGCAAAAGGAAGCACATCCGCACACGACGAATGGAAGAGGAAGGTGGTTGACAACAGAGAGGTGAAGCAAAGCTGCGAGTTCAAATAAGATCCACTCGTGACGAAATAAGCTTTGGTGATTGAAGCTATGAGGCGACAACACAACAAGAGGGTCGCACGAAGACAGAGAAAGGAACATAGAAGGATTTGCAAGTGATGAAGCGGAAACTCAAGGAAGAATAGGAGTTGCATAGAGAAGATAAATATTTGCAGTAGGAACAGGTACCGCAGGGGGCGCAACATGCACAAACTGATGAAACTACACCCATACAACCTATGAACCCATCTAGCAGCCGGAATGGGGCAGACAGGGCGAGCAGTGTTGTTGATCACATGTAAAGGTATTCAAGAGCATGGATGTCATTGTGTGTGATGAGCCCCAAAAATGGGTAACTTATTCGGCTCATTTTGCCTAATATTCTTCATCAATCCACCATTTTTCATAGTTTATGCATGATTTTTGAGTATATTTATGTATTTGAACGAATGAGGGTGGTCACTTTACCAAGAAGGCTAATACGTGGTTATTTCAGGTTTTTTGGACAAATTTTGGAACAAGGCCAAGTAATTATGAGCCAGATGACAGCCAAGCATGAAGGAACAAGGGTGAGGATTCGTAGGAATGGTGTCTCTTGCAATAAATGGCCCTTCCTCAAAATCTCCACCCTCAACTTGGAGCTCAGCAGGCCACCAAAACGAATCCTAAAGGCAGCCGAGCAGCTTTGTGAAAAGTGACTGTTTACTGGTAGTTTGAACAGCTGAGCCCCTTGAGTTAAGGAGGGCTGTTGAGGACTCTCGTAGTGCATAAAAAGGAAGGTTTTCAGCCTTCGTAGGTTACTTTTAGAACTTTTGGGTTTGCACTATAGTGTTTTCATTGTCTCAGCTCATTTTCGTAGCTGTTGTATAACTTTCTTGTGACATGATTATTTTTTAGTAATGAAGAGCAGCTTTATTTGGCATCAGTTCTGAGTTTTTTTCTTAGGAGCCTATAGCTCTTGGGGTTGGGCCCAACCCAAGTGCCAAGGCTTCCTTTGTGTATTGTTATTTGTCTTTTATGTCTTTTCAAAATAATTTCTATTAAGTAGATTAAACTCTTGCTGGTTACCTAGGTCATTGTTGATTATTAGAAAGGCTTTTTATGTTCAGATTGAGTTGATAGGTTAATAACAGGGAATATCTTCAGAAAAATGCCATCAAGCACGTCTGATCTCACCTCTCCCTCCGTGGGATCGTGAGCTGGGACAAAGGTGACCTTGCTGCCAACAAAAACGCTGTCTTTGCCTCACCATGCAATCATTAGTGTTAAGATTCTCATTTGCAGGGATTGATACCAGTTGTGGTTATATGTTCAGATTCATGATTTCTTAGTTTTCATAGCTATTTCACGTGATTCCATTGCAACCAAAACTTCTGCTCCTTTCCCTTACTATTACTTAGGCCAAATTAGAGCAAAGTAGCTAGGTCATTGGTTTTCCAAGTCATTGTTTGTTCAGTTTGAGAAATAACTTGCAGAGCACCTGTAATACCTCTCCATCCACCCGTACTCCATCAATCCCATCTGCTCCATCCCCTAACTCTAATTCTTGACTCAAATTTGCTACATTCCCTCACTTTGACCTAGTTTCCATATTTTTGTGCAACATTGCTCCACTCCTCCTTGAACAAATCCAGCCATCCTCATCACTCCTCAGCTCCATCCACCAAGTCCTGGACCTCCTCACACCCTTATCCTACCCCCATACTCACTTCTCCACCTTTCTCTCTCCATCCACCCTCCAAAATCCCATTTTTGAACATCCTGTAGAAAATACAGAACATCCTGTAGAACCCCTGCAGACTTCCTGTAGAAGCTCATGAAAGCGGTTTCTTGATAGCCAAACTCTGTGAAACTCTCTAGAAGGGTGCTAGGGACCCCTTAGGCCCTCTTCCAACCTTTCCAACCTCCTGCAAGCATTTCCTCTCGCCAATCCACCTCTGCACAGTCAAAAACCAGTGAAAGCACATGCGTGACAATTCTGACACTTTACTCAAAAAAATACAAAAAAAAATTTATTTATTTATTTATTTGTTTATTTATTTATTTTTATTTATTTTTTTATTATTTTTTTTTTTTTCAGATTTTACTGTAGAAGTAGCTTAGACACATGCATTTCACCTTCTTAGCAGTCAATGGCATCTCCTTCAGTAGCTTTCGTCCTCTTTCCTGCATCAGTAGGATTAGCTGGTAAAATTAGGGTTTGCTAGGGTTTGTGTTTCCTTTTAGCTTTTCAGTTTCTTTCTGCAAGTAGATTAGCCTCCTTTGAGTTAGCTTTCATCCATCAGTTAGAAAGCTTCTTCTCAGAGCTCATAGAAGTTGGCTTAAGTTCCTAGCGGACTTGTGCCAGCTGACCAAGTGACAGCTACGGCAAGAGCTAGTACTTGTGCATACAGCACCGTCGCTTCCAAGTTTGTTACGAACTACCGGGTTGATAAGAGTAAATAAGGGAGTCCTAGGAGTTGCAGCATTATTGCTGCAATACTGGAACCCACCATCTTTTTGGCACCGTTGCCGGGGAAGCGTCAGAGTATTTGTGATTGCTGCTTTTCTTCTATTTTTCTACTCCAACCTTCTGCTAAGTAGTTTATTTCATTTCCATTCTGCAATTTCATTTCTGAAAAAGTAGATTAGACATTTCCTGCTTTCATAGATTAATCTTTCGATTCCGCAATTTCAATTCTGCAAGTGTAGAATAGCATTTCAATTCTGCAAGCGTAGATTAGCATTTCAATTCTGCGACTTCACTTCAGCAAAATATATTAGTCCTCTCCTGCTTTCATTTCAATTCCGCATTTTCATTTCCGCAAGATAGATTTTAGTTAGTTGCAATTCCACCTGTTTCAGTTTTGCAGGTACAAGCAGAAAGAACAAAAAAAAAAGAGAAAAAAAAAAGCAACCAAAAATCTTTTCATGCCTTGTAGGAACATAGATAATACCAAAAAATTCCTACCCAACACCCCCACCACGTCATTGAGTCACCCTTCTCTCTTCTTTGGTGGCAGTGATCCAGAAGAACCTATAAGTGAACCTTCTGAGATATACGAAGATCCTATAATAGAAGAAGAGCAAGAAAACATTTCTCTTGAGACCATGGCTGAAAACATAAACAGTAGAGAGGATGATGAGAGAATAGAAGGTGCCTTCCCCATCCAAGAGACCAATGGGGACATGAAAATTAAAAGCATAAGTCCCTCAGCCTTACCTCACTTCCATGGACTGACTACTGAAGACCCTGATACCTTCCCGTTTGAGTTTGCCATCCTTTGTCGAACTTATGACTATGCTGAGGACGAGCAAAAGTTGAAACTCTTTCCTTTTACCCTCAAGGACGCAACACTATGCTGGTTCATGGGGTTACCTGGAAACAGTATCACCACTTGGGCTTAGATGCAGCAAGCCTTTAACAACAAATATCGGGACTACTGTAGGTCCAAGGAAACAAAGGGAGAAATCTTCCGGATGACCATGGGAAATGATGAGTCTTTAGAAGACTACGAGGAGAGATTTCTACTTAGTTATAAACGGGCCAGGTGCACACTTGACCCCGAATCTCTGAAGCTGGTTCTCCTCCGAGGAGTCCTTGAAGACCTTCTAGATACCCTTCATTTGCTAGCTGGAGGGGACATCTACCAACTACCTTATGAGGACATAAAGACTGTGTTTAGAAACCATTCTAAGGCAACCCGAAAAAGAGGTAGGGGGAATCCACTTTCAGCTAGTGCCGCCTTCTCCAAGCATGAATTTCCTAATCAGATGGAAGACCTCAAAAGTGAGATGAGATAGGTCATTGCAATGCAACTTGATACTTTCCGAATCCAACAAAAGAAAGAGGAAGCTGAGAGGGCTTTGGTCATTTTCTGTCCCAGATGTACAAGGAAGCACCCTAAGAACGAGTGTCCATTGCACTCAGTAGAGGTATGTTTCGTTTGTGAGGAAGACCACCCCACAAACCAATGCCCAACCTTACCCGGATTTAAAGCCATGTACCAAGGGACTGAGGCACCACTGAACCTCTCTACTTCCTCAACCAAAGGAGGCCGCATGGGCCCAGGCCTTACCAGCAAGGGATGCAAGCGACATCCCAACCTTATTATAGCCCCAACTAATCTGCTCACATACCTTCTTGGGGTCCCCTTGCTCATCCTTCCTGGTCTGCACCTCCTATGTGGTCTTATCCATCTCAATACCATACTCAACCCACTGCTCATTCATTTCACTCACATGTCTAGCCACAACCTCAGTGGAATGCATCTTAACCGGGGTGGATGCCCAATACAACTCTCCTCCCGCCATTCTACCTCCACCACCGGCTCCACCACAACCATTACCTCTTGCTCCTCCAAGACAACCCTAGATGCCTGCTCAACTGAACCTGAACCCCAACGACAGACAGGCCCAACAGGTATACACTGGGGAGACAACATGCCCTACCTATGTTGTGGAGATCTAGGAGATCAACTTGCGATCTGGGAAGGTCCTTCTAGATCGCCAACCTCCTCCCCCAGAGGACGAGGAAGAGAAACATGGAAGTGAACCCAAAACCATTCCACCCTTTCCTGAGCGACTAACAGTAACCACGCAACCAAACCCAAAGGAGACTAAACTTCTGGGAGAACTTAAACAGTTGTGTGTGAAAATACCACTTCTCCAAGCCATAAAAGATGTACCAATATACAAAAAATTGATCAAGGAGAAGTGTTTCAGGCACCCAGGCAGGCGAAAGAGAGATGCCTCGGCTATCAATGTCATAGGACAACTGTCCGATCTGATGTTGGGACAGGTAATCTGTCCAAAATATTTGGACCCTGGGAGTCCTGTAGTTTATGTCCACATCAATGGCACCATAATCCCCCATACCTTGATCGATCTTGGGGCTGCCATTAATGTGATGACCAGGGACACTATGCTTAAACTCAACCTTCAGAGTTCCTTAAGGAAGACCTCGACAATAATGCAGTTGGCAGACTGCTCCACCGTGACTCCCGAAGGGATTGTGGAAGATTTCCTGGTCTCTGTTGACTCTTGGGAGTACCTTGCAGACTTCTTGGTCCTTCAACCAAAGGAAAAGCTCACTGGATACCCCCTCATTTTGGGAAGGCCTTGGTTAGCTACTGCGGATGCTTACATCAGTTATCGAGATGGAAGCATGACCATCAAGAATGGGCCTATGTCCAAACAACTAGTCCTATACCCTCCTGCCCAACCTCTGCTAGAACATGACTTACCACTCTAGTTGGAAGAGGGAGATGAGGATGAGGTCTACTCTGCACCATTGTGCACAGTAGAAACCACCAGGGGAGGCCCTCAAACCAAGGATGACTTGATTGAGAATTTGATTCAAAATCCACCTCCCAATGCACTGTCCTTAGAGGAGTTGGTGGAAGGTACCCAAGCCAGTGCTTTAGTGGACCTTTGTGTGATTGATCCGACCTCTCCCAGAGTTAAGAATGTGGAATTTGGCCCCGAAAGAACCTTAAAGATCAGCTCCTCCCTATCTCCCTCCCAGGAGAAGGAGCTGTGTAGCTTACTGAACAATCATCTGGATGCTTTCGCTTGGAGCTATAAGGAGATGAAAGGAGTCCACCCTTCGGTCTGTACCCATCACATTTACATTAAAGAAGATTGTAAACCAGTCAGGCAGCCTCAGAGGAGAATGAATCCAGCCCTTAAAGACATCGTCAAAGAAGAATTGCAAAAATTGTTGGATGCAGGATTCATCTACCCCATCTCCGACAGTGAGTGGGTCTCACCTCTAGTGCTTGTGCCCAAGAAAAACGGGAAGTGGAGAATCTGTGTAGATTACCGAGAACTTAACAAAGCCACCAAGAAAGACCATTTCCCTTTGCCTTTCATAGATCAGGTGTTGGATGGACTGGCAGGGAAGAAGTTCTTCTCTTTCCTAGATGGGTTCAGCGGGTATAATCAGATCCAAATTAGCCCGGAGGACCAAGCTAAGACCACCTTCACTTGTCCATGGGGTACCTTTGCCTACCGAGTACCTAACAAGATCAATTCAATGACATCTTGGTACCTAACAAATGTTAAATCCAACTTAGTGACTTGGGGATATTCTCAATATTTAATAAATAAGCAATTGCACTTAAAGGTTACAAAGACACACTTAATGAATAGAAGATTTGGGAAGACCAAGAAAATTGTGAATACAAAATGAACATTTTTTTCGAGACCCTTTCTTTCACTAGTTGGGTCAATACAACTCAGAGGATAACCTCAAAGAGCTAGGAAAAAAATTGACTATGCAGAGATTGCCTAGGGAAAGTTGGAGCCATTCTTGACATTCAAAATGATGATTACAACCTCAGTGGCTTGGCCATGTGGAGTGTGAGGATTGGTTGGGGTGAACGGTGTTTTCCCAACCAACTCCATAAAGGGAACACTTTCCGTATAAAAATAACACAAATTAAAAAGAAAAAAAAAGAAAAAAAATTAAAAAGAAAAAAAAAAAAAAAATATATATATATATAATAAAGAACCATTCTAGTAAAATTAAAGTGTTTAATTATAATTATACAAGCCACTAAATCATGATACACTTAAGTGTTTAATTATAATTATACAAGCCACTAAATCATGATACACTTTCCTTATTATTCTCGTCATTGTAGATTTGAATCCTTATTCAAATATTGACCAAGTTGTATGAATATATCTTATTGGTCTCTGCAGTGAAAATTGACCTTTAGGGTTGAGAAACTTTAGAGATTTTTACCCATCTAGTGCCATTTTACAAATTTGAAATAATGTCAATTTACCTGCTTAGTATTTTGTTTCCTCCCAAAAACCCAATAGACTTTCCAAATCAGTCTTATCCAATTAACACGAGAGGATCCAACAATGCATGCAAGGCAAACCTTGTCTTGGTATTTGGAATCCATTGGCCAGAGGTTGTGCAGGTATCAATATTAGTGCTTCCCAATAACCATGATGCCCTATCCTGACACCATTGACCAATCATACAGTTTCTCAGGAAAGTCATATATTTCTTTTTGATGGAGCATCAATCATAAAACCATTAAAAAAACAATGAGCTTGGATTGTGAGAGTGTTGATTTCAATCACAGACACCTCATGACTCCAGCCAATCCTTAAATTCTCATGAGTCTCCTAGCTTGAGCAGCACCACATGTTCATCATATAATCTCTAGAGCCTACAAAGACCAACCTGCCTTCATGTCTCTGCACCCACGCTCTTCAATCACTTCCAAACAATACAACTTCTGGAAACTTGTCATATCCCTTGTAGAGTACACCTCAATTCAATTCAGGTGGGAACTTATTTAATAAATTATATCTGAACATTAATATGCATTTGTCTGAGAATTTCTCTCATAATGTACCCTGCACCTGAAATTGCCTATTACATTGACCTCGTGGTATCAATACTTTCTTGATTTTCTTGGGGCTTTGTCGGTTCTTGGACAGATTGGGCGTTCTGGATCTTCGACATATTGGAACCTTGATATCTAAAATTACAGTGCAACGAGCCATAGCGTTGACGCCAAATGCTAGGAGAAGCGAAAACTCAGAAGAGAGGAGGTGGTGGTTCTGGTCTCAGTTATCGACATGGCAATGTTGATAGTACATTAGTTCCAAAGGGCACCCCAATGTTATTTAGGCAATTGTGAGGTATTGGCAACAGCAGCTTGCCCGATGATGACTTTCCACGTGGCCAATTTTTGACGAGATAGAGGAAGACGAAAATAGAGCGTGGGAATTGGTTGGGGTGAACAGTGTTTTCCCAACCAAATCCACAGAAGTAACACATTTAGTGCAGAGATTGTGGTTAGAGTTATCAGAGTATTCCTATCAAACTATTTCTCTGGTTTGATGATAAAATTTGTAAAAAATCTTTAAAAAAATCTAAAAATTTTGGAATACAATTGTCTATGTGAATTTTTATTTTATTTTATTTTATTTATGTATATACCTGTTATAGTAATTTGACCCTACAAAGAACATGTACCTATTTTTTACACTTATACAAGGAGCGGAATGATAAAATTTGTAAAAGATCCTTAAAAGGCCTACCTAAAGAAGTTGTTGTTGTTGTTATTATTATTATTATTATTATTAGGTATAAGATGTTATAGTGATTTGACCATACTAGGAATATGCAACTATTGTTTACACATATCCACAGAGCAACAATTCCTTAATATCCCAGGACTATGTTGCTTTGCAATATATACTTGTTTTTTTATTCTAGTAATAATAAATATGATAATTGTGATATAGGCAATGTGTAAGGTGAGTTTTAGGACAGTATGTAATGTTGAGTTTTAGAATCAATTAAGTGTACGTCAACATTTGTTATTCCGACCTATGTGATTATCATTTTTAATTAGATTAGAATTTAAAAATTGGAGAGGCAAAATTTATATGTAAAAAATAATTTTATTATGGAGATTGGGTGTTGTTTATTGAGGCTACAAATTTATTTAGAAAGTTAATTTTTGCCATAATATGATGATTTTTTTTTTTCAAATAATCTAATCATAGGAGTGTTTGAATCATTTTTTTGATGGTGGGAATGGATTCAGCAGCATCAAAACCCCCCTTGGACACTCAAAATCTTAAAATTTGACAACTGTAACCTAGATTTCTCAAAAAATTTGTCAGATTTTGACAAAAGTCATGCCAGAATTTCCATTATTTTCTGGGCGGATTTATGGGCCCGTTAAACTTCTCACAAATATTGTCGTTGATTTTTCTGAACGAGTATCAAATTGATAAAGGTATATCTAAATCATACTTTTTTAAAAGTTATATATTTTGTTTAAAGACAAAAATTATTAAATCTTATTTCTAAATGATTGCACTCAGAGGTGCTTCACAACCCAGTATAGGGTATATGTGTATGTGTTAGATGTTAGACATTAGATGTAAATGCATTTTAAATTCAATTTTTTATTTATTGTAATTTTATTTTTATTGATAAAATTATGCACATTTTTTTAGATAAAATAAAATCATAATATACATATCACATTAAAATATATAACATATAAATAGTAGTTATAAATTAACATCCATTTTACCATATAAATTAAAATAATGATTATGTAACGATAATTAAATTTAATCACCCACGAGGCTTTGGATTGATGGTGAATGGGTGCACTACTAAGGCACTCTTTGCGATAGGTCACTGGTTCAAATCTCATGTGGGTGCTTACCTATAAAAAAAATTTAAAAAAAAAAAGATAATTAAATTTAATCAATAATTACATGAAAATTTAATATTTACAATGTAACAAGATTTTTAACCTTGAATATTCACCCTCATAATTTCCAAATTAGTTTTCTTACAATACTATGGGCCAATATCATGGCTTATCAATGCCACATACCCAAAAACCATAACTCATTTGAAAATAAAAAAATATTTATATAATATTTTAATTTAATTTAATTTTATAACATTTTTTGAATTAAAACTTAATACTTACAATATAACATGATTCGGAACCACAGATATTCACCCCAATTTATCATGGATATTACTAAATTGTAAATAGACTTTGTTACAATAGTGGTATAGATGTTTGTAAACATTTACATGTGGGCTCAATTAAAAGTAATTGTGTATAGAGGCGCTCTCCATCTTAGTATGTAGAGAAGTTGTAATGTCCGGTAAACATTTTGACTTAGTCAAAATAAAATAAAAGTTAAAATAAAAAAATTAATAATGATAATTATCAATAAAACATTTTGACTTCATCAAATTATATAAAACTAAAAATAAAATAAAATTATTAATTATTAATTAATATTATAATGATAATTAATAATTAATATTAATATTAATATTATAATTATAATTATAACTATAATTAATAATTAATAATACAACCAACCTAGATTCATCTTAACTTTGGATCTATCAAGCCTTGTGAGGGATCAAATCTCTTGAAATCCAAACCTCTTTCAGAGTGAAAGGAGATTTGATCCCTCTCGACGCTTGGTAGATATAGAGTTAAGATAGATCTAGGCTTGATATATTCCATTAGCTATTTCTACATACCAATGGTATAGGATTAAGTAAATATCAACCAAACCATCAAATAGGTATTTCATATAAAATGAAACTTACAAATTTTTAACAAATATTTAATTTGCCTATCATCCAACACATGAGGTGCCTAAGACTACTTTGTATTCTTATTTTTCTTCTTGTCATCTACTTGTTATCTACCTTGAATCATTACATGCTTCTAAGTAGACCAACAAGCAAACGATCACTGCTTTTTCAACCTTAACATTTGGATTTTAGGTTTTGGGTTCAAGTTTTGCAATGAGCTATCCATGTTGCACACTGTAGTGAATGGCTCTAAAGATTCCATATCAATCATTGTGTGCAAAACAAATTATGGTGGTCGCCTCAAAATTCTACTTGTTTTTAGTAGCTTACCCTCACTGCTCCTATGATCCATAGAGAGAGTTTTGTTGAATCTCAAGCTCCTATAGTAGGAAAAAGAGGCAGTGCATGTGACCCATGTCTATCTTGAACCATGTGATTTAATAGGCTTACATTAGAAGTCTCTAGGGAATGTATCCCATGAAGAGGAGGCCTATGTGAGAGAGAATTTGAAACAAATTTTATATTTTAATTGCATGATTTTTCAGTTAATTGAGGACTTGTCTTTCACCTGATTGACACTTTGTTTGAGAAATTTATTTCCATTCAGACAAGTTGATAATTGATGTGCAATTAAGGTAAAATCATTCTAGAGTTTAAAAAAAAAGGTAGAAATAAATGTGTAAATCCCAACGATCATAACCATTTGCTCTTTATCTAATGAGTTTATGCTACAATTGCTACTTTGTTCACGCATTCATGAGTGTTGTTTCTTCATTTTTATTTTTATTTTTATTTTTGTTTTTATGTTACAAGTTTTAGTAACAAATGGAGATTGGACAAATGGTAAATAGTCTTTGTTGACAAAAGAAACAATGTCATAAAAAATTGTTCAAATTATATTGATTGCTTGTTATTTCTTCATTTTAAATCATGAGTGCCTTTTTGAAGTATTTTTTTCAAATATTACATAATTTTCCTTTCTCAAACACTGAGAAGATTTGTAGTCTTATTTATAGTTTTCATTAATTTGAGGTCAACAACCCAATTTACCTCCTAGAAAATTGTAATTGTCAAGTTTCTTTATCTCTAGTATCAAGTAAAAACCCCCTCTTATTATGTAAGGTGAATTGTTACCTTCAATTTAGCAATATCTATGTTGTGTTTGGTTTTATTCGAGTTTGGCAACATCATTTAGCATGGGGGCGATAGTGGAAAGAGTGTAATCTTTATGCAAAGCAGGTGATGTTATTGACCTAGGTGGATATTGGTGGCCACCCATCTATTCCACTTAGGCCCCCAACATTGTTTCTTTTAGTTTCCTTAGTTGTAGCACAATTTACTATTTTTGGAAGTTTTTTCGGGTCCTAAACTTTTAGAGCCGTTTTGAGGCCCTAAATGATGTTTTTTAGAAAATAGGAAAACTCGTGGATTTGCAGTCGAAAGTTGTTTTCCTCGGATAGATATTTCTCATAAAGTATCGTACGAATCAAAATGAAGATCGTATACCAAAGTTACGACCCCATGAAGTTGGTGTACCAACTAACCCCAATAAGGCCCACAAACGTTTGGTGCTTCATATCCTAGGGTTAGGTTTCTGGATGTTTGGGGGTTTTCCTTGTTTCTCAATAATAAAAAGGCCTTCGAACCTCATTGTAACATAGTTTAGAGGCATGCAGTCATCACATCTCTTCTCAAAGATAAGTTATCATTAGTCAAGCTAGTTTATTTCCATTCAACATGTAAATAGTTCTCAGTACTTGTTATTAATTTATTGAAGTTTAGTTTTCGCTATAGCTTTGTGTTTATGTTTAGGTTTGTATTTTATTCCATTCCTGCATAAATCTGAATCAATTATTTTGGCACAATTTGGGTACTATGATATCACTTGAGAGTTTCTTTATATTGATGCATAAAGGTTTGGAATAAGGACATAGTTTGTAGGCACAATGTACAAACTTTTAAGATTTCTCACTTGGAACTTGTGTGGTACCCGATCTTGATCATGAAATTTTTTGTACTTAGCATTTTCTTTTTCCAATATGTCATGGACTTGCTGGCGAATGTGTTGAATGCACTCAGTGAAGTTCTTAGATCTGTCAGCTTCAGACTAGACATGAACTAAATCTTCCTGAGTAGATGCAAGTGGTATAACAACATCAATGGGACATAGTGGCTCAAATACTAGTCCCACCTGAGAGGGGTTGTGGACAATTGAGTTGTGGAGAGCTATGTTGTAGTTGTGTTGGACATATGGGAGGCTCTCATCCCATGTGTGTGGGTGCTTCTAGTTTTACATGCACAGGATGTGGACGATCATCATGTTGAAAACCTTTGTGTGGCCATCAGTTTGCAGGTGGAAGGTCATGGACTTAGTGAGCTTCATATCCAATAACGACTAGAGGCTTGAATAGAATGAACTTAGAAACATGTTGTCCAGATCTAAGATAATGGAATTCGGGTTCCCAACATGTACCTATACTTATTCAAACAAGAGTTTGGCAATGGATTCTAGTATGATACTCTTTTTGTAAGCCGCCAGAATGGCCATCTTAGATAATTTTTCGACAGTCGTGAAAACACAGTAGTTGACATGCTTGGTAGAAGGAAGGCCCGACATGTAATCCATGGAGATGGATTCTGAGGGCATACTAGGAGTATACAAGACTTTCTTCTTGATTATATGATTGGAAATGACACAAGTAGTACATGATCTAATGTACTTCCAACATTCCATCAAAGGTTCGGCCAATAAAAATATTTTAGCAACATTGCCACTGTCTTTTCTACCCAAAAAAGTCCAGTGACTCGACTACAGTGTGCATCCCAAATCATCTTGGCACGCTTGCTTGAAGGATCATAGAGGTGTCTCAAGTGGCATAATAGTGCATCGTGGAGGTGAAAATCTAAAACTTGCTTACATTCCAGGAGAATCTTGTGTATGGTGCCAAATTCAGGATCGCTCTTGTAAATATGTGGTCATTTTAATGTCTCATGTGCACAAGAGTCAAGCACAGTGGTCAGTGCCATAATCAGCGATCGGCTAAGATAGTCTGCAACATTATTGGTGCTTCCCTTCTTGTTGATCCAGGTGGATATTGGTGGCCACCTGCCAAGTCCACCTGGACCCCCACCATTGTCTTTCTCAGCATTTTAAGTTTCCTCAATTGTAGCACAACTTACTATTTTTGGCAGTTTTTCGGGTCTTGAACTTCTGGAGCCATTTTGAGGCCCTAAACGACGTTTTTTGGGGAATCCCGGGGCAACATGGGTCCATAGAATGGACCGATGTTTCCCATTCTAACAATGATAGTGCTCGGATAGATCTTTCTAATGAGCTATTGTACGCGTCAAACGGAGATCATATGCCAAAGTTACGACCCCGGGAAGTTGATGTACCAACTTACCCCCAAACGGGGCCCACAGTTTGGCGTTTCATCTCCTAGGGTTAGGTTTTGGAATGTTAAGGGTTTTGCATTGTTTCTCAACAATAAATAGGCCTTCGAGCCTCATTGTAACACAGTTCAGAGGTATGTAGCCATCACATCTCTTCTCAGAGATAAGCTACCATCGCCCTAGCTGGTTTATTTCCGTTTCTGGTTGTAAACATATTTCAGTATTTTCCATTAATGAAATGAAGTATTATTTTCGATGCATCTTTGTGTATATGGTTATCTCTGTAATTTGTTGCGTTCCTGTTAGATCCGGATCAGTGGTATCAGAGCGGTCTGCTTCTTCTCTGTTTTTCTTTGCATGTCCCCAACAAGGTCGGGATATAAGGAGTTAGAGCTTGAACTGGTTGAACCTTTGCAAGACCAGCCTCGCAAATCCCGACGGCCTCCCATGGCGGACGAGAAGAAAGACGAGGGGGCAGGAGATCCCATCAAAATCTTGCTCGAAGAAGCCCTCGAGCGACAACAAAACACGATGATGGACAGCTTTGCCCAGATCCTTCAGCGGCTACCCAGAAGCAACGCATCGGCTTCCAGCAGCTACTCTGGAAACGCCACACCCTTTAAGGTACAAGTTAATTTTGAAATCCCCATATTCGAGGGTCAGATAGACGCAGATGCCGTAGATAAATGGTTAAATCTGCTAGAGGGTTATTTTTCTGTTCATGAATTTTCGAGTCGGGAAAAGATTGTTTTTTCTCTCCTCAAAGCAGCCCCCCACGTCAAGGACTGGTGGGAAACCTACTGCGAGCAGAAGGATGAAAGTACTGGCTCACTATTTTCAGCCGCACCCACCTGGGATTCGTTCTGGGATGCCATCAAGGAGCAGTACTACCCTGTTGGGAGCTATGAGGATGAATACATAAAGTGGACCACGCTGCGGCAGGGAAGGGACCAAGACGTGCCGGAGTTCACCAATCTTTTCCATACCCTTCGCACAAAGTTGGGTATCAAGGATTCGGAGCAACATTTGATACTCAAATGTCGTGGCTACCTGCACAAGTACATCCAGGAAGAAATACAATTCCTAAACATCCCCTCGCTCGGCGCAACATACCGGTATGCCGTCAAGGTCGAGCAGAAGTTTAAACAAAAGAAGCGAGACTTTGGATCTGCGAATCCAAAGCAGGGGAAAGGTGCCCCTAAACCACAGAACAAAGGACAAAGCCAAGGCGGGACAGCCCAAGACAACCAGCCGAAGCTGCAAGCAAAGAACAGCGCCGCGAAGCCGAGAAAGGACACTGGAAAATGGTGCGAGTTCCATAAGAGCTCCACTCACAACACAAGTGAGTGTCGGGCCAAGCAGTCACTGGTGGCTGAGCTAAAGGTTTCAGAATCAGATGCATGTTCCGACTCTGAGTCAGAACCCGATAAGGGGTATGAAAAAGGGAAGCAGATCATTGATGCGGACCCCAGCGCCACTGTTGCTACCGCAAAGATCCAGAAAAATGAACCCGAAGATCCAGAGGAGGAGGAGCGTCTCTTCCACTCCCAGATGTGGGTAAAGGGCTCCCCGATACAGTTCATTGTTGATAGTGGGAGTCAAAAGAACCTCATTTCGGCAGAGGTCGTGAAGCGGTTGGGCTTACCGACCACAGCACATCCACAACCATACACCATTGGGTGGCTTCACCAAGGACGAGATCTTCGCGTGAGCCAGCAGTGTCGCCTTCCATACAACATCAAGCCTTTCACGGATGAGGTATTGTGTGACATTGCTCCCCTTGAAGTTTGTGATGTATTACTAGGACAACCATACTTGTGGAAGCGACATGCTGTGTATGAATCAAGGCCCCGTGCTGTTATTATTACATTGGGAAATAAGTTGTTCAGGATACCAGAGGTAGCACCACCTGCCGCCATCTCTTTGATTACTGCAAAACAATGCAGTAAGATCATTTCCAAAACCAGGAAATTTGTTTTCCTGATGATACGCCCTCAAGGAAAGAAGAAGACAGTGGCCGCGGCCTCCAAACGGGGCCCCTCTGCACGACAACTACAGATGGACAAGATTGTGGAGGAGTACGAGGACATCTTCACCTCCCCGGCAGGGGTTCCTCTGCACTGTCAAGTCAAGCACTCCATCGATCTGACCCCAGGTGCGCCGCTACCCAATGGACCAATTTATCGGCGCTCCGTTCTGGAGAACGATGAAATCAAGAGGCAGATTCAGGAGCTCCTGCAGAAAGGTCACATCCGTCCGAGTTCATCGCCCTGTGGGAGCCCGATCGTGTTGGTACAGAAGAAGGATGGGACGTGGAGACTCTGTATTGACTATCGGGCGCTGAACAAGATCACTGTCCGTAATAGGTACCCGATCCCGCGGATTGATGACCTCCTAGACCAACTAAAGGGGGCGAAATATTTCAGCAAGATCGATCTGAAGTCAGGATATCACCAGGTACCAATCGAACCCTCCGATGTGTGGAAGACTGCCTTCAAATCCAAGGAGGGCCTCTTCGAATGGTTGGTCATGCCTTTCGGATTGACGAATGCTCCTGCAACCTTTATGAGGCTAATGGATGACATCTTGCGGCCATTCACCAACTCCTTTGTAGTAGTATACTTGGATGACATTCTGATCTTCAGCCAGAGTTGGGAAGAGCACCTCCACCACATCCGACAGGTTCTCCAAACACTGCGGCAACACAAGCTATGTGCCAATTTGGAGAAATGCACTTTTGGCATGACCCAGGTTCAGTATCTGGGATACATCATTGATGAACAGGGGGTGCATGTCGATCCAGCCAAGATCCAAGTCATTCGGGATTGGCCCTCTCCAACCACTCTAACAGAGCTCCGCAGCTTTCTAGGTCTTGCCAACTTCTACCGCAGGTTTGTGTTGGGGTTTTCTCATATTTCTTGGCCCTTGAGTCAAGTCACCAAGGGCGGGGGAAAGCAAAATTCTTTTGGTCTGAATCTCAACAGAAGGCATTCAGGGAGTTGAAGGATCGCCTCTGCACGGCACCAGTGCTCGCGTTACCAGATTTACAACAACCATTTGAGGTCGAGACAGATGCCTCTGACTATGCTATTGGGGCAGTCCTTACTCAACATGGACATCCAGTGGCATATCACAGTGAAACACTTTCAGACACAGTCCGGAAGTACCCCACTTATGATAAAGAGATGTATTCCATTGTACAGGCCTGCCGACAATGGAAGCATTACATTTTGGGGAAGGAAACGGTCATCCACACAGACCACCGACCTCTGCAGTTCATACAGACCCAAGGGAAATTGCAGAATGATCGCCATCAGAAGTGGTCTACATACCTGCAACAGTTTCACTTGAATATCAAGTATAAAAAGGGCAGCACCAATAATGTTGCAGATTGCCTCAGTCGACCACCGATCATGGCGCTAACCACCGTGCTCAACTCTTGTGGGCACGAGACTTCTGATTGGCCACTTCTCTACAAAAGCGACCCAGAATTCGGCCACACATACCAGACACTCTTGGAGGGTCGGCAGGTTGCAGATTTTCACCTCCAGGATGCCCTATTATGCCACCTCGGTCACCTTTGTGTTCCTTCAAGCGAGCGTGCCAAGATGATTTGGGAAGCACACTACAGTCGGGCTGCTGGGCATTTCGGGGTCGAGAAAACAGTGGCAGTACTGCAAAATTATTTCTATTGGCCGAATCTTCGACAGGATGTTGGGAAGTACATCCGATCATGTACTGCCTGTGCCATTGCCAAACCGACCATTAAGAAGCACGGCCTCTATACCCCGTTGCCTACCCCTAGTCGACCTTGGGAATCCATCTCCATGGATTACATGTCAGGCCTTCCTTCCACTAAGCATGGAAATGACTGTGTTTTTGTGGTCGTCGACAGGTTCTCGAAGATGGCCATTATGGTGGCCTGCAAGAAGAATATCACAGCAGAAGCCACTGCTAAACTCTTCTTTGAACGAGTGTGGGTGCACTTTGGGATCCCACAGTCTATCATCTCAGATCGGGACAGTCGGTTTCTCAGCACATTTTGGTCCAGTCTCTGGTCAATGCTGGACACCAAACTCACGAAGTCCACAGCCTTCCATCCTCAAACTGATGGCCAGACAGAGGTTGTCAATAGGATGATTGTGCACATTCTGCGCATGTATAACTCAAAGCATCCACGCACATGGGACGAGAGCCTCCCCTATGTTCAGCACAGCTACAACCGAGCTCTTCACAGCTCCACTGGCCATAGCCCTTTTCAGGTGGGTTTGGGATTCCAGCCACTATGCCCCATTGATGTGGCCATGCCACTTGCAGCTACTCACATGAATTCAGCTCATGTCCAGTCCGAAACAGATAAGGCCACCAGCTTCATTGAGCGCATCCAACATATTCGCCAGCAGGTCCATGACATTCTTGAGAAATCAAATGCCAAGTACAAGCAGCGACATGATCAACATCGGGTGCCACACAAGTTTCAGGTGGGCGACAAAGTCTGGTTGCATTTGCAAAAGGAACGCCTTACTGGAGCCTATCGGAAATTGAGACCACTCTGATATGGTCCTTACACCATTACTAAGGCTATGGGAGACAATGCATTTGAGCTCAGCATTCCCCCATTCCTTGGCCTGCACCCAGTGTTCAATGTGGACCGCCTTCGGCCATACTTTCCACCATTGCTAGACACATCCGACATTGCAGAACAGCTCAAACCCACAGAATTAAATCCAGATTGCATGGAACAAGCTGCAACTGATCGGATCATGGACACACAGATCAAGAACACTCGCCAACAGAATATCCAACTGTATCGAGTTGTCAAAGCAGGCCAACTCCTTCAGCAGGGCAAGTGGCTCACCAGGGAACAAGTTCAGCAGAAGTTTCCTCATCTCATGGAGGAGCTCAACGCAATGGGGACCATTGCTTCCTAAGGGGGGAGGAATGATCCAGGTGGATATTGGTGGCCACCTGCCAAGTCCACCTGGACCCCCACCATTGTCTTTCTCAGCATTTTCAGTTTCCTTAATTGTAGCACAACTTACTATTTTTAGCAGTTTTTCGGGTCCTGAACTTCCGGAGCCGTTTTGAGGCCCTAAACGACGTTTTTTGGGGAATTCGGGGGCAACATGGGTCCATGGAATGGACCGATCTTTCTAATGAGCTATTGTACGCGTCAAACGGAGATCATATGCCAAAGTTACGACCCCGGGAAGTTGATGTACCAACTTACCCCCAAACGGGGCCCACAGTTTGGCGTTTCATCTCCTAGGGTTAGGTTTTGGAATGTTAAGGGTTTTCCATTGTTTCTCAACAATAAATAGGCCTTCGAGCCTCATTGTAACACAGTTCAGAGGCATGTAGCCATCACATCTCTTCTCAGAGATAAGCTACCATCGCCCTAGCTGGTTTATTTCCATTTCTGGTTGTAAGCATATTTCAGTATTTTCCATTAATGAAATGAAGTATTATTTCCGCTGCATCTTTGTGTATATGGTTATCTCTGTAATTTGTTGCGTTCCTGTTTAAATCCGGATCAGTGGTATCAGAGCGGTCTGCTTTTTCTCTGTTTTTCTTTGCATGTCCCCAACAAGGTCGGGATATAAGGAGTTAGGGCTTGAACTGGTTGAACCTTTGCAAGACCAGCCTCGCAAATCCCGACGGCCTCCCATGGCGGACGAGAAGAAAGACGAGGGGGCAGGAGATCCCATCAAAATCTTGCTCGAAGAAGCCCTCGAGCGACAACGAAACGCGATGATGGACAACTTTTCCGAGATCCTTCAGCGGCTACCCAGAAGCAATGCATCGGCTTCCAGCAGCTACTCTGGAAACGCCACACCCTTTAAGGTACAAGTTAATTTTGAAATCCCCATATTCGAGGGTCAGATAGACGCAGATGCCGTAGATAAATGGTTAAATCTGCTAGAGGGTTATTTTTCTGTTCATGAATTTTCGAGTCGGGAAAAGATTGTTTTTTCTCTCCTCAAAGCAGCCCCCATTCAAGGACTGGTGGGAAACCTACTGCGAGCAGAAGGATGAAAGTACTGGCTCACTATTTTCAGCCGCACCCACCTGGGATTCGTTCCGGGATGCCATCAAGGAGCAGTACTACCCTGTCGGAAGCTATGAGGATGAATACATAAAGTGGACCACGCTGCGGCAGGGAAGGGACCAAGACGTGCCGGAGTTCACCAATCTTTTCCATACCCTTCGCACAAAGTTGGGTATCAAGGATTCGGAGCAACATTTGATACTCAAATACCGTGGCTGCCTGCACAAGTACATCCAGGAAGAAATACAATTCCTAAACATCCCCTCGCTCGGCGCAGCATACCGGTATGCCGTCAAGGTCGAGCAGAAGTTTAAACAAAAGAAGCGAGACTTTGGATCTGCGAATCCAAAGCAGGGGAAAGGTGCCCCTAAACCACAGAACAAAGGACAAAGCCAAGGCGGGACAGCCCAAGACAACCAGCCGAAGCTGCAAGCAAAGAACAGCGCCGCGAAGCCGAGAAAGGACACTGGAAAATGGTGCGAGTTCCATAAGAGCTCCACTCACAACACAAGTGAGTGTCGGGCCAAGCAGTCACTGGTGGCTGAGCTAAAGGTTTCAGAATCAGATGCATGTTCCGACTCTGAGTCAGAACCCGATAAGGGGTATGAAAAAGGGAAGCAGATCATTGATGCGGACCCCAGCGCCACTGTTGCTACCGCAAAGATCCAGAAAAATGAACCCGAAGATCCAGAGGAGGAGGAGCGTCTCTTCCACTCCCAGATGTGGGTAAAGGGCTCCCCGATACAGTTCATTGTTGATAGCGGGAGTCAAAAGAACCTCATTTCGGCAGAGGTCGTGAAGCGGTTGGGCTTACCGACCACAGCACATCCACAACCATACACCATTGGGTGGCTTCACCAAGGACGAGATCTTCGCGTGAGCCAGCAGTGTCGCCTTCCATACAACATCAAGCCCTTCACGGATGAGGTATTGTGTGACATTGCTCCCCTTGAAGTTTGTGATGTATTACTAGGACAACCATACTTGTGGAAGCGACATGCTGTGTATGAATCAAGGCCCCGTGCTGTTATTATTACATTGGGAAATAAGTTGTTCAGGATACCAGAGGTAGCACCACCTGCCGCCATCTCTTTGATTACTGCAAAACAATGCAGTAAGATCATTTCCAAAACCAGGAAATTTGTTTTCCTGATGATACGCCCTCAAGGAAAGAAGAAGACAGTGGCCGCGGCCTCCAAACGGGGCCCCTCTGCACGACAACTACAGATGGACAAGATTGTGGAGGAGTACGAGGACATCTTCACCTCCCCGGCAGGGTTTCCTCTGCACTGTCAAGTCAAGCACTCCATCGATCTGACCCCAGGTGCGCCGCTACCCAATGGACCAATTTATCGGCGCTCCGTTCTGGAGAACGATGAAATCAAGAGGCAGATTCAGGAGCTCCTGCAGAAAGGTCACATCCGTCCGAGTTCATCGCCCTGTGGGAGCCCGATCGTGTTGGTACAGAAGAAGGATGGGACGTGGAGACTCTGTATTGACTATCGGGCGCTGAACAAGATCACTGTCCGTAATAGGTACCCGATCCCGCGGATTGATGACCTCCTAGACCAACTAAAGGGGGCGAAATATTTCAGCAAGATCGATCTGAAGTCAGGATATCACCAGGTACCAATCGAACCCTCAGATGTGTGGAAGACTGCCTTCAAATCCAAGGAGGGCCTCTTCGAATGGTTGGTCATGCCTTTCGGATTGACGAATGCTCCTGCAACCTTTATGAGGCTAATGGATGACATCTTGCGGCCATTCACCAACTCCTTTGTAGTAGTATACTTGGATGACATTCTGATCTTCAGCCAGAGTTGGGAAGAGCACCTCCACCACATCCGACAGGTTCTCCAAACACTGCGGCAACACAAGCTATGTGCCAATTTGGAGAAATGCACTTTTGGCATGACCCAGGTTCAGTATCTGGGATACATCATTGATGAACAGGGGGTGCATGTCGATCCAGCCAAGATCCAAGTCATTCGGGATTGGCCCTCTCCAACCACTCTAACAGAGCTCCGCAGCTTTCTAGGTCTTGCCAACTTCTACCGCAGGTTTGTGTTGGGGTTTTCTCATATTTCTTGGCCCTTGAGTCAAGTCACCAAGGGCGGGGCGAAAGCAAAATTCTTTTGGTCTGAATCTCAACAGAAGGCATTCAGGGAGTTGAAGGATCGCCTCTGCACGGCACCAGTGCTCGCGTTACCAGATTTACAACAACCATTTGAGGTCGAGACAGATGCCTCTGACTATGCTATTGGGGCAGTCCTTACTCAACATGGACATCCAGTGGCATATCACAGTGAAACACTTTCAGACACAGTCCGGAAGTACCCCACTTATGATAAAGAGATGTATTCCATTGTACAGGCCTGCCGACAATGGAAGCATTACATTTTGGGGAAGGAAACGGTCATCCACACAGACCACCGACCTCTGCAGTTCATACAGACCCAAGGGAAATTGCAGAATGATCGCCATCAGAAGTGGTCTACATACCTGCAACAGTTTCACTTGAATATCAAGTATAAAAAGGGCAGCACCAATAATGTTGCAGATTGCCTCAGTCGACCACCGATCATGGCGCTAACCACCGTGCTCAACTCTTGTGGGCACGAGACTTCTGATTGGCCACTTCTCTACAAAAGCGACCCAGAATTCGGCCACACATACCAGACACTCTTGGAGGGGTAGGTTGCAAATTTTCACCTCCAGGATGCCCTATTATGCCACCTCGGTCACCTTTGTGTTCCTTCAAGCGAGCGTGCCAAGATGATTTGGGAAGCACACTACAGTCGGGCTGCTGGGCATTTCGGGGTCGAGAAAACAGTGGCAGTACTGCAAAATTATTTCTATTGGCCGAATCTTCGACAGGATGTTGGGAAGTACATCCGATCATGTACTGCCTGTGCCATTGCCAAACCGACCATTAAGAAGCACGGCCTCTATACCCCGTTGCCTACCCCTAGTCGACCTTGGGAATCCATCTCCATGGATTACATGTCAGGCCTTCCTTCCACTAAGCATGGAAATGACTGTGTTTTTGTGGTCGTCGACAGGTTCTCGAAGATGGCCATTATGGTGGCCTGCAAGAAGAATATCACAGCAGAAGCCACTGCTAAACTCTTCTTTGAACGAGTGTGGGTGCACTTTGGGATCCCACAGTCTATCATCTCAGATCGGGACAGTCGGTTTCTCAGCACATTTTGGTCCAGTCTCTGGTCAATGCTGGACACCAAACTCACGAAGTCCACAGCCTTCCATCCTCAAACTGATGGCCAGACAGAGGTTGTCAATAGGATGATTGTGCACATTCTGCGCATGTATAACTCAAAGCATCCACGCACATGGGACGAGAGCCTCCCCTATGTTCAGCACAGCTACAACCGAGCTCTTCACAGCTCCACTGGCCATAGCCCTTTTCAGGTGGGTTTGGGATTCCAGCCACTATGCCCCATTGATGTGGCCATGCCACTTGCAGCTACTCACATGAATTCAGCTCATGTCCAGTCCGAAACAGATAAGGCCACCAGCTTCATTGAGCGCATCCAACATATTCGCCAGCAGGTCCATGACATTCTTGAGAAATCAAATGCCAAGTACAAGCAGCGACATGATCAACATCGGGTGCCACACAAGTTTCAGGTGGGCGACAAAGTCTGGTTGCATTTGCAAAAGGAACGCCTTACTGGAGCCTATCGGAAATTGAGACCACTCCGATATGGTCCTTACACCATTACTAAGGCTATGGGAGACAATGCATTTGAGCTCAGCATTCCCCCATTCCTTGGCCTGCACCCAGTGTTCAATGTGGACCGCCTTCAGCCATACTTTCCACCATTGCTAAACACATCCGACATTGCAGAACAGCTCAAACCCACAGAATTAAATCCAGATTGCATGGAACAAGCTGCAACTGATCGGATCATGGACACACAGATCAAGAACACTCGCCAACAGAATATCCAACTGTATCGAGTTGTCAAAGCAGGCCAACTCCTTCAGCAGGGCAAGTGGCTCACCAGGGAACAAGTTCAGCAGAAGTTTCCTCATCTCATGGAGGAGCTCAACGCAATGGGGACCATTGCTTCCTAAGGGGGGAGGAATGATCCAGGTGGATATTGGTGGCCACCTGCCAAGTCCACCTGGACCCCCACCATTGTCTTTCTCAGCATTTTCAGTTTCCTTAATTGTAGCACAACTTACTATTTTTAGCAGTTTTTCGGGTCCTGAACTTCCGGAGCCGTTTTGAGGCCCTAAACGACGTTTTTTGGGGAATCCGGGGGCAACATGGGTCCATTTCATGGACCGATGTTTCCCGTTCCAACAATGATAGTGCTCGGATAGATCTTTCTAGTGAGCTATTGTACGCGTCAAACGGAGATCATATGCCAAAGTTACGACCCCGGGAAGTTGATGTACCAACTTACCCCCAAATGGGGCCCACAGTTTGGCGTTTCATCTCCTAGGGTTAGGTTTTGGAATGTTAAGGGTTTTCCATTGTTTCTCAACAATAAATAGGCCTTCGAGCCTCATTGTAACACAGTTCAGAGGCATGTAGCCATCACATCTCTTCTCAAAGATAAGCTACCATCGCCCTAGCTGGTTTATTTCCATTTCTGGTTGTAAGCATATTTCAGTATTTTCCATTAATGAAATGAAGTATTATTTCCACTGCATCTTTGTGTATATTGTTATCTCTGTAATTTGTTGCGTTCCTGTTTAAATCCGGATCACTTGTACTTGATGTTCAAATGGAAATGTTGCAGATTTGTGGACCATTTTTTATGGCCATCCTTCTACAAATTTCCTTTTGTCTGTATGAACTGCAGGATTCGGTGGTCTGTGTGGATGACCATTTCCTTTCCCATAATGTAAAGCTTCCATTATTGGTAGGCCTATTCAATGGAATATATATATGTGTCATAAGTGGGATACTTTTGGGCTGTATCAGAAAGTTTCTCAATGTGATATTCCACCAGATGGACTTGCTGCATAATAACTGCACCAATAGCATAGTTGTAGGCATTTGTCTCAATCTCAAATGGTTTTTGCAGGTCTAGTAATGTGGGAACTGGTGCAGAGCAAAGGAGATGCTTCAACTCAAAAAACACCTTCTATTTGGATTCATACCAAAATAACTTTTCTTTCGCTCTGCCCTTGGTGACTAGACTTAAGGGCCAAGTGATATGGGAGAATCCTAACACGAACCTAGTATAGAAATTGGCAAGCGCTAAAAAGTTTCGGAGCTCTATTAGAGTGGTTAGGGCTAGAAAATACCGAATAAATTAAATCTTGGCTAGGTCCACATGCACATCCCATTCATCATTGATGTAACCCAAGTATTGAACCTATGTCATACCAAAAGTGCACTTCTTCAAATTGGCACACAATTTGTGTTGTCGCAAGGTTTGGATGACCTGTCGTATATGTTGTAGGTGCTCTTCCCAACTCTAGCTAAAGATCAGGATTTCGTCCAAATATACTACCATGAACAAATTCGTGAAGGGATACAATATTTCTTCCATAAACCTCATGAAGGTTTCAGGGGCATTCGTCAACCTGAAAGGCATGACCAAAAATTCGAAAAGGCCCTCCTTGGATCGTAAGGTAGACTTCCATACATCAGTGGGTTTGATTGGTACATGGTGATAACCAGGCTTCAAGTCAATATTGCTGAAATATTTGGCCCCCTTAAGCTGGTCCAGAAGGTCATCAATCCATCAGATTGGATATTGTTTCTAGAAAGTGATCTTATTTTGCATCTGATAGTCAATACGAAGCCCCCAAGTTCGGTCCTTCTTCTGTACCAACATGATTGGGTTTCCACAGGGTGATGAACTTAGCCTGATGTGCCCTTTTTATAACAACTCCTGAATATGCCTATTGATTTTATCGTTCTCTAGAACATAACATGGGTAGATTGGCCCATTGGGTAGCGATGCACCCAGGGTTAGATCAATGGAGTGCTTGACCTGACAATGTATGGGTACCCCTGTGGGTGAGGTGAAGATGTCCTTTTACACCTCCATGACTTTATCCATCTATTGTTGTCATGCGGAGGAACCCTATCTGGAGTCTTTGAATGTGGCCATGATATTCTTCTTACCCTGAGGTGAATCATAAGGAAAACAAATTTCTCAGCCTTGGAAATGATCTTATTGTATTTCTTAGAAAAGATCAAAGAAATGGTGGTAGGCGGTGTTATCTTTGGTATCCTATATAAATTATTTCCCAAAGTAATAATAACAGTGCAAGGCCTAGACTCATACACAACATGACACTTCCACAAGTATGGTTGGCTTAATAATACATCCCAAATTTCAAGAGAAGCAACATCACACACTACCTCATTCTTGAATGGATTGATGTTGCACGGAAGGTGACATTGTTGGTTGATGCAAAGGTCTCGTCCTTGGTGAAGCAACCCGATGGTGTATGATTGTAGGTGTGGTATGGTTGGTAGGACCAACTGCTTCATGAAATTTGTTGAAATGAGTTTATTTTGGATCTCGTTGTCGACAATGAACTATAGCGGAGAACCCTTTACCCACCTTTATGAGTGGAAGAGACATTCCCCCTCCTCTAGATCTTCGGGCTCAATATTCTGGATCTTGGTGTTGGAAATAGTAGCGTTGGGCTCTGCATCAATAATATGCATCTCTTTTGCATTCCCCTCATCTGGTTCTGACTCAGAGTCAGAACATGCATCTAAATCTGATGCCTTCAGCTTAGCCACCAATGAATGCTTGGCTTGATACTCACTTGTGTTGTGAGTGGGGCTCTTATGGAACTCACACCATTTTCTAGTGTCCTTCTTTGTCTTCATGGTGTTGTTTGCTTGTGGATTCGGAGGGTTGTCTTGGGTCACCTTGCCCCTGATTTTTCCTTTGTTATTCAGTTTGGGGGTGTCTTTCCCTTGCTTCAAATTCACAGATCCAATGTTTCGCTTCTTCTGTTTAAATATCTTCTCTATCTTAACAGCATATCGATAGGCGATTCCCAACGTAGAGATGTTCAAGAACTCCATCTCGTCCTAAATTTACTTGTGTAGACAACTATGGTACTTTAGTACTGGATGCCACTCAGAATCCTTGATACCCAACTTCATACGAAAGGTATGAAAAATATTTGTGAACTATAACACGTCTTGGTCCCTTCCTTGTCATAGTGTGGTCCACTTTATGTACTTATCTTAACAGGTAGTACTACTCCTTGATCACATCTCAGAAGAATTCCAAGTGGGTGTGGCTGAAAATAGTGAGGGTCCCCCCTTGTCCTTCTTCTCACAGTAGGATTCCCACCAGTCCTTGATGTGGGGGTCGGCTTTGGGGAGTGCAAAATTAATATTTTCCCTATTGGAAAAATCATGAACCGAAAAATATCTTTCTAATAGATTTACCAATTTATCTACAACATCTACATCTATCTGGCCTTCAAATATGGGAATGTCAAAGTTGACTTGTACCTTAAAGGGAGTAGCACCTCTAGAGTGGCTGCTAGATGAAGAGGTCTCACTTGTGGGTAGCTGCTGAAGGATCTAGTCAAAGTTATCCATCATCACGTTCCTTTGCCGCTCGAGAGCTTCTTCAAGAAATATTTTAAATGGATCTCTTTCTCCCTCATCTTTCTTTTCGTCTGCCATGGGAGGTCGTTGGGGTTCGTGAGGTTGTTCTTGCAAAGGTTCAACTAGTTTGAGACCTAACTCTTCATACCCTGACCTTTTTGGGGACATGCAAAGAAAAAAACGAAAGAGCAGACCGATCTGATACCACTTATCCAAATTTATGCAGGAACGCAACAGAATATACACAGAATATACATATAAACATAAATATACGGATGTTGCAGAAATAAATCTTCATTTCATTAATATCAAAGAACTAAAATATGCTTACATATAGAACATAAATAAACTGTCTCGGGAAATGATATCTTATCTCTGAGAAAAGATGTTGTGGCTACATGCCTCTAAACTATGTTACAATGACGTTTGAAAGCTTATTTATTATTGAGAAATAATGGAAAACCCTAAACATCCAAAAACCTAACTCTAGGAGATGAAGCACCAAAATTGTGGGCCCCATTGGGGTAAATTAGTACATCAACTTCTCAGGGTCATAACTTTGGCATTTGATCTTCGTTTGATGCACATTATACCTCATTATATATATATATATATATATATATATATATATATATATATGTATATATATATATATATATATATATATATATATATATATATGAGGACTACAACTTCTGACTGCAAACATCAATCTAAGAGTTATGTTTTCTCATTTTCCAAAAAAACGTCGTTTAGGGCCTCAATACAACTTTGGAATTTCGAGACCCAAAAAATTCCAAAAAATTAAATTGTGCTACAAATATGGAAACTGAAAGAAATAATGGTACAATGGTGGGGTTCCAAGTGGAGTAGGTGGGTGGCCACCAATATCCACCTATATAGGATGTCAAATAAGGGTTACAAGGAAGCATTTGCATAGAAGAAGCATTGAAAGAACCTGTTGAAATTTGGTACCGGAGGACAGGTGGTTCCCTAAGGCTTTGATCTTTGGCCTAGGGAAAAGTGTCCAAAAGAATTTAATTTTTCTCCTAAAGTGACTTTATAATTTTTATAAAGTAAAATCTAATTTAAAAATGATTTTAAGTGATAAAGTTACTAAAGTCTAATTTTAAAGTGACTTTAATAAAATCAATGTAAAATTAGAAAGGAAAAGTGACTTTGGAAATAAACGACTAAGTGGGTCTTTATTAAAGTGGGGTGAATTAAAAAATAGAAAGTGAGATTTAAATGAGCATTTAATCTCAGCCCTAGATCTCAATCTATTTCAGCAATTAGATTTAGGGATTACCCAAAAGTCACTTAGGGTTAGATTAAGGAAGGAAAAGGAGGAAAAGGTCATTCATTTTTTCATGATAAGATTGAGAGAGAGAGAGAGCAAGAGAGCAAGGGAGATTTCTGGATAGGGAGGAGAAGGAGGCAACAACTTGACACACATTCCAAGGCAGCAGTGTAGCAAATTCGTACAACTGAGTGAGCACACAGTGAAAGGAAGATATTGGGCACAATTTTCTAGAAATCGGTACAGCAAGTGCACAGAATTCGAGGAGCAGAAATCCGTACAGCAAGTGGTTGTAGCTTGGCATGCAAATCGAGGCAAATCCGTACAGCCGTACTGCTGGTTTTTTTTCTACACACAAATCGAGGAAATCCATACAACGTATTTAATGGCAGCTTGCACGTTTTTCTAGGAGGTCGTACAGCATTTATTGTTGTTTTGTTTTGTTGTTGGCAAGTTTTCCAGTTCGCTGTGAGGCATGGAAAATGAGATAAGTTGTAAAATTTGCTTGCTAATTTTTTTGCTGAATATTTCTCACTGTAAAAAGCATTTTCCATAAATAAGAAAGAGCTCTCGAACTAGTTTTGCCCTAGAGTTGTAGGGGGTTTTTCCAGGGTCACCTAGACCAAAAATTACTGTGTTTAAATGAGTTAAATGGTTGCTTGTATGTGCTTATTTTTATATTTCTGCATTTTCCAGCATTCTGTAAAATTTCTAGAATTTGTGTTTTCAGCAAAATTTATTTTTCAGTTCTTAAATGTATGGATATGGGAAAGGGCATTTAACTATTTTGGAGAAATAAGGTGAAACTGAAAACCGAGGTGGGAAATGAGAAATTTTTACAGAACCATCATGGAGACATGAAGAAATATTGGACCATGATATAATGGTGGCATCTCATACTAACTTGGAAGATTCTAACACTCATCTAGACCCTTTGGAGGGTGAAGATGAAGAACAAACAAAGATCCATCATGAAGAATTCTAAGTCATAGCAACAAGTAGAAGAGCTTGGCATTGATGAAATGAATTCTTATGTCACTGTCACCAATTCATGTCTTCAAAGTGTCATTATAAAGTCATATGTGTCAATGTATTTTTCCACATCATTTGTAGAATGTAATTGTGTAATTTCCAAAAAATGAGAAATGTAAAATGTGTGGAAGCCCAAGGGTCCTAGATGTAATATGAAGAGTCACTTGAAAGTATTAGAGTCGTTAGAAGCTCAAAGGTCACATAAAAATTCAAAAATTCATAGTGGGAGCTCAAGAGCCATGAGGGAGGCCAAGAGTCACATGGGAGGTCGAGAGTTATCTCATTTGTTATATATACACCCTCATATCTCAAGAGAATGGATTGTTACCTATCACTAGTCGGTGACACCCATAGGAGATTTTTTTCTCCTATATTGACTTTAGTTGGTAGCCAACAACCCCTTGTAGCCCACAGATAGCTCGATGTGCCACCATATCCACCACCTGAACCAACCATTATGTTCCCTCACCCATGCTATCATGATCGTATGTTTGAAGGTTGGTCTTCTAATCCTGAAGGTATGCATTTTCATTATGTAATTAGGTATTTTTTATTACTTATTATGGACACATTTGGACATGGATTAGTGGGGAGATTCGATAGAAAGAATGGGCTTGGTCTGTCATTTGGTTGCATCATTTTGACTCCAATATTTCCAATAGCTAGGCATTGGTCCTAGATCCTTGGTGATCACATTAACTTAACGAAATATCATTCTTTCACCTCTTTTCTTCCTCTTTTCCTCATCCCTCTAAGGATAAGGCGATTTTATAACGCTTGGTGCAAAATTTTAGGGAGGAGGAAATTTAGGATTCTGTTCATACAAGCTTCTTCATTTATGTCTCCTCTAGGAATCCTCCAGTTTTGAATGAATTCCGACAGTGGAATTTTAAATAAATTGATGCCATAACTATCACACCAAGTGGGAACCGTTGAAGTTGCTTTGACTTGGGTATTTATTGAATTTTTTCACTTTGTAGTTCATAATTAAAAACCTTTTTTTATCAAATATAGGTGATCATTAGATGAGCCTTTACCATGGTATATCTCTCAACCCTTTTCCCCTTAAGTTAAGAAATCTAGGGGCAACTAGATTAGGTGACTTCTCCTACTTTGATAATTGCTTGTGATATATTTTTACTTAACTTGATGTTGTAGCAGCTACAACCACCCTCCAAGATTTTTCCTTAGCTTCGTTTTGGATCCTCCCTACCGACCACCCTCAACAACATGTATTGCACTGTCAAGCACAATCAGCTTCAGTTGTTTCATAGAGTCTTGTCAACCTATGCATGAAATTTTGCTCCACCTCCTGCATAGGATGCTTTCCAAAATTAGTGTCAGTTGTTGGTTGAGTAGCTCCCTCTGGGAATTGCATAATTCTGGAGGGGAACCAACCTTTCGTCCATAAACTGTGCAAACCCAACTGGACACCCTGTTGGGCTCCAAAATTGTGCAATTATTCCTAACAGTCTTCCTCTAAAACATTGTGCAATTCATCCCAGGGCAGCTGCTCAGAACATAAATTGTGCAATCCCTCTGGGACAGCCAGCCCAGCAGCTAGCAAAAATTTCACAAATCAGCTAGGCAACCCATTGGGTTCATAAATTGCGTAATGCGTTCAGATAACCTTCCCTAAGAAAATTGCGTAGTCTGACCCAAGACAGCTACTCAGCCCAGAGATTGCGCAATCCTGGGAGACAGTCACTTGTTCGTCCCAGAAATTGTGTAATCCCTCTGGGACAACCATCTCTGCTCAGCCCAGAAATTGTCCAAATACCTTTCCCAAGCTTGCAAACTGATGCATATGCATTCAGGTTGACCGATTCCCTCCGGGACTGAGAAAAATTTATTTGCCTGCATGGATTGCTTTTCCCGAGGCATCATGCAAAGGAATACCTAGATTTAGGGATCTATTTTTAGCAGCTGGAGGTTACATACAAGGATCATTTCAGAAACCTCTCGCCAAGTGTCGCTTTTCCTAGATATGTGGCATGCACATCATAACCTTGATTTTATCAAAACTTATGAACTGGATGTTGCAGATCTTATTCCTCATATCGATCTTGCAGCTCTGACATCCCACATTGCATCTAGGATTTGTCGGCACATTCAGCTCAGTTGTTTCTGGGTAAGCCCGCTTTGCATGTCTTGTGCTGTGTTTCTGTCACTTTTTTTGTTTCAGCTTGTGTGAGTGTTGTCTGCTTGATTTCAGTGAGCGCATGTTGTCGTTTCAATGTATGTTATCTTGTAGAAGCAATGTTTCATTTTTTGTTTGCGTCTCACTGCTATCGCATGCATGAAACTACTTTTGCACTAACAGTCACCATTGCGGTGACTCTCTTCACACACATGGATGCTTTCCCATTTTCTGAATCATGCACTTTCTGTTTTCATGCATGATCATTCACTCTTGTTTACACTAAGTATCACCATGCATTCAGACTTCTCATGTTTTCAGTCGCTCGTCGGTGGGTCTGGGCTGCCTTGACCTAAACCTTGTCCTGCCCGGTTAGCATTGCGCATTTTCAGAAGCAAAGGCTCTGCCTTCCGTCCAAAAATTGCACAAGTTTGGCCCAGCATTGACCTCTAGGCTTACATTGCGCAATTATAGGAGGCAGTGTCTTGCTGGCCCCCGAAACAGCGCAATACAGTTTGATGGTTGCATGTCACTGCTCACTGAAATTGCGCATTGCGCAGTTTCACTCCTCCGCATGCTAGGATGGACTATGCATTGTGCAGTTCCAGCAATCAGTCAGCCTCCTAATAGCCTGGACTATGCCTTGCACAATTTTGGCAGTCAGTCTCCCGACCTCTAGACGGAAATTGCACAACCTTTATGATCAATCACACAGGTATGTTGCAAGTCAGTCCTCAAGTTTGTTTTGGTTTTCGACTAACATATTTCTTGCCATGAGTGTTGCTATGTCTCTAGGCATCACAAGTGTTCGTCTGTCTCTCAGCAGCACAAGTACAATGGCCTTCAGGAGAGTAGAGTCAAAGGACACCGTTGATAGCATAATGGGGGTTGCAGCCAAGCAGTGTCTATGAGCTTGCCTACCTATGAAGACATCAAGTTTTTCATAGACAAGGACATCAAGATGATATGGCAACAACATCACAACGAGCAGCACCATCAACATCAGCAAAAGGAATCACATCCGCACACGACGAATGGAAGAGGAAGGTGGTTGACAACACAGAGGTGAAGCAAAGCTGCGAGTTCAAATAAGATCCACTCGTGACGAAAGAAGCTTTGGTGATTGAAGCTATGAGGCGACAATGCAACAAGAGGGTCGCACGAAGACAAAGAAAGGAACATAGAAGGATTTGCAAGTGATGAAGCGGAAACTCAAGGAAGAATAGGAGTTGCACAAAGAAGATAAATATTTGCAGTAGGAACAGGTACCGCAGGTGGCGCAACATGCACAAACTGATGAAACTACACCCATACAGCCTATGAACCCATCTAGCAGCCGGAATGGGGCAGACAGGGTGAGCAGTGTTGTTGATCACATGTAAAGGTATTCAAGAGCATGGATGTCATTGTGTGTGATGAGCCCCAAAAATGGGTAACTTATTCGGCTCATTTTTCCTACTATTCTTCATCAATCCACCATTTTTCATAGTTTATTCATGTTTTTTGAGTATATTTATGTATTTTAACGAATGAGGGTGGTCACTTTACCAAGAAGGCTAATACGTGGTTATTTCAGGTTTTTTGGACAAATTTTGGAACAAGGCCAAGTAATTACGAGCCAGATGACAGCCAAGCATGAAGGAACAAGGGTGAGGATTCGTAGGAATGGTGTCTCTTGCAATAAATGGCCCTTCCTCAAAATATCCACCCTCAACTTGGAGCTCAGTAGGCCACCAAAACGAATCCTAAAGGCAGCCGAGCAGCTTTGTGAAAAGTGACTGTTTACTGGCAGTTTGAACAGCCGAGCCCCTTGAGTTAAGGAGGGATGTTGAGGACTCTTGTAGTGCATAAAAAGGAAGGCTTTCAGCCTTCGTAGGTTACTTTTTGAACTTTTGGGTTTGCACTATAGTGTTGTCATTGTCTCAGCTCATTTTCGTAGCTGCTGTATAACTTTCTTGTGACATGATTATTTTTGAGTAATGAAGAGCAGCTTTATTTGGCATTAGTTCTGAGTTTTTTTTTAAGAGCCTATAGCTCTTGGGGTTGGGCCCAACCAAAGTGCCAAGGCTTCCTTTTTGTACTGTTATTTGTCTTTTATGTCTTTTCAAAATAATTTCTATTAAGTAGATTAAACTCTTGCTGGTTACCTAGGTCATTGTTGATTATTAGAAAGGCTTTTTATGTTCAGATTGAGTTGATAGGTTAATAACAGGGAATATCTTCAGAAAAATGCCATCAAGCACCTCTGATCTCACCTCTCCCTCAGTGGGATCGTGAGTTGGGACAAAGGTGACCTTGCTGCCAACAAAAATGTTGTCTTTGCCTCACCATTCAATCATTAGTGTTAAGATTCTCATTTGCAGGGATTGATACCAGTTGTGGTTATATGTTCAGATTCATGATTGCTTAGTTTTCATAGCTATTTCACGTGATTTCATTGCAACCAAAACTTCTGCTCCTTTCCCTTGCTGTTACTTAGGCCAGATTAGAGCAAAGTAGCTAGGTCATTGGTTTTCCAAGTCATTGTTTGTTCAGTTTGAGAAATAACTTGCAGAGCACCTGTAATACCTCTCCATCTACCCGTACTCCATCAATCCCATCTGCTCCATCCCCTAACTCTGATTCTTGCCTCACATTTGCTACGTTCCCTCACTTTGACCTAGTTTCCATATTTTTGTGCAACATTGCTCCACTCCTCCTTGAACAAATCCAGCCATCCTCATCACTCCTCAGCTCCATCCACCAAGTCCTGGACCTCCTCACACCCTTATCCTACCCCCATACTCACTTCTCCACCTTTCTCTCTCCATCCACCCTCCAAAATCCCATTTCTGAACATCCTGTAGAAAATACAGAACATCCTGTAGAACCCCTGCAGACTTCCTGTAGAAGCTCATGAAAGCAGTTTCTTGATAGCCAAACTCTGTGAAACTCTCTAGAAGGGTGATAGGGACCCCTTGTTGTGGGGAAAAATGCCTATGCAGGATGATCCTATCCACCTAAGGTGTGACAGTGCCTTAGCAACAAACAGAGACAACTATTCTACTATTCTTCCTTTATGAATTAAGAATGAAGAGAGATGGATGGACTAACCGGTGTCTTCCGTTTGTCCCTCGATCCGGTTTCTCTTCTCTTGGAGAGTTCCCAGCTACTTGCCTTCTCGCTCGCCTAGCTTCAAGAGGTTTCTGCAAGATCAGAAGAAGAGAACACTACACAAGACATGGATTCATATTCATAACTAGTTCAGGATTAGAAATAAAATAAACATACTAATGCAATCATACATCAAAAATACATCAGTATATAGGAGAAACCAAGATAGCTCTATTGATGAATAACAAGGTTCAGGAAGAGATACAACCCAGAGGGCTCCAATCCAGCATCTCCTTCCCAGCAAATGGAATTCCTATCTTCACCCCCTTCAAAGCATTAAGCACCCAATGATTCCAATCTCAAACCAACAACAATTCTTTGCAATAACAAAATTCCAGCCTCTAGATCTCATGGAGGAGAGATCCATATATAGATGTTTGGAGAGAGGATGAGTCAGCTTGAGATCTGACTAGTGTCCTCTCCCTCTGTTAGTTCTTGATTCCACTTGGAGGTTCTTGCTTCCACTTGGAGATTTGGAACCTCTTACTCATCACCAGTCGAATTCCCTGAGGCAAGTGTCATTGAGGAAGATTTTGGAAGCTTCCTGGGATTTGACACCTCGTGGAATGAACTTGCCACATGTCAACTCTCGCTCAGCGCAGGTAGCCAGTGTTGCCTTTGACATTCAGCGCAGGTAGCCAGTGCTGGCTTTGACATTCAGCGCAAACAGCTAGTGTAGCCACTGAATTGATCCTGAATTGACTTGTTTTTGAGCAGTTTCTGGTGGAGAACTTCTGTGAATTGTTGTGGTTTGTTAGCCTTGTTCCTCTAGGGGTAGGAACAACATGTTTTAGGGAATTTGGATCCCTTAGATTATGGACATTTTATGCTCAATGCTGTAAGGCACAAAAATGTCTATAACAGTTGCCCCCTAAAGTATGAGGCTGTTTATCGGGTGAAATGCTTTATCAGGGGGATCCGAAGTTCATCCAATGCTGGGAGGAGACCTGTAATAAGATACAATACAATACATTATTTTTCATACTGCTTTCATGATCTAGCTGAGGCGGGCATTCCCATGCTCAGCTTTATAAATTCATTTTTCTGTACATAGAACAGACAATCGTGTGATGGTAGACTGATAATTTTGATGAAATTATCATCCTTTGAGTAGGATGATTATCTGCTGCAATGATGTACATGTCAATGTATTTATCTTTCCTGAATATATATCGCAGCTCGGATGGATGAAACTAGATCCGGGGTCTTCAAACTTGTTCGATCTTCACTCTAAGTACAAGTTGATCCATGTGAGAAATGTTCTGAAGTCGAACATGGAAAGACATCGCTTGATTACCGGTCAATGATGTAAACCGTTAACAAGCGTGAGAGGATTCACCGATAATGATAATGACCCTCAAGGTACTGCAGTACAATTCACGTGGTGTGAATAAAGGACTTGGCGTCGAACATCACACAAAATCTTTCGGTCGAAGGTCATTAATGTATACCTGTCGCCGGAAGTGAGAAACTTGCCATTGAGGCATGCAAGCTTCAAAGTACTGAAGGGGTTGTTCCTAGATCAACTTCTTGGATAATGAGCTGATGTCGACAAGAAGCGATCCGTCAAAGGAGGGCCTTAATGAATCTCACATCAGTGACACGGAACAGAGCTAATGAATTTGATGGAGGTGAAAACGATCTGTGACATATGATTCAGGGTGGCGGTCATGAAAGGATGAAGGATAATGTATGGCAGTGGATGGGACACAGTTGACTTTTCTGAACGACTTCTCTTGAACATATGGCGACACTGATGCGATGGATTGGTAGCATTACCCCAAATATGGATGGTATGGCGAGACCATGGATGTGACCGGTGAATGAAACAACCCAACCCGATTGTGGTACGGAGGAAAAGTGTCATGTTCAAGAGCGACTTGCTACCATCAAAGTTTTCTTGAGTTTCTCCCAATTTTTTCCAGTCATTGCTGACCAGTACCTCTTTATTTTTGTCAAGCTTGAGGAGGATAACATATGCTTGTTCTATAACCTGCCCTTCGGGCAAGCCCATCGCTATGTTTTAACGAGCCTAGCAATAGTGAAACTCATTCTCGTCTAAAGACAAGTTTGTCGCTATTTAATGATTTTAACGAGTCTAACGACAAGGATAACTCGGTCCTTTTCATTTTTAGAGAGTCTGAAAAGGTACATAAAGTTAACTCCAAAAGTCCTTTTTCGTCATCTAATCCCTTAAGTCCGAAAAAGTATAAAACAATACAGAAGGGATGAGTTTTCGATAGTGTTAACGAGCCGAATAAAACAAGCGCTCGATCTTTTTGTGCAATAATCCCTCGGGTCCAAAGAGATTAAAATCTAGAGGAGGGATAGCACTTCCTGTCCCTTTAACGAGCTGGAAGGCCAAGGACTCGGCAATCTTTTCATATTTTACGAGTCAGATGAAAAGAGCTTAAAGAAGACTCGTCTTTTGAGGAATGAGTGATAAACAGGGTTAGCAGCTGATTCCAGGTACAGGTTGGAATTTTCCAATCACGGCAGTGTCACAAGGATGGCTAGGTGAAATCACTCTTCGCAGTTGTTCCTCAAAATGGGTAAACAATCATATGGAGGTGAACGATCGGCCAAATGAAAAGTGGAGGTGACGGTGCAAACACGACCAAGGCTTTAATGGCTGATAAGGTTACATTCACGGTGGTTATTTCCCGGGTAGTGGTTCATTTTTTATTTTAAAATGAGCTTAAACGCTGGTGGAAACACTTGCTCACTGCTTATGTTTATTTTTTAACGAGCATGAAGTCCGCGTTAAAACTGCTCGGATCTTGCGTTTATTTTTTAACGAGCATGAAATGTGTGCTAAAACTGCTCGATTAACCCAGTCATATGATAAGAGTGTCTCATTGAGATTCTATTTTTTATGGAGCTTCATCTCACAAAGCTTTGCCCCAGATCCTTTCGTTATGCAAGTTCGGAAACGACTAATCCTACAAGTTTAAAGGGTTAGACCTACAGGTTTAAAGGGAGGACCTAAAAATTTAAAAAATAAATAGTCGCCCCTTGCTTGCACTCCAAAAGGTTTGCATGCCCCCAGGCATAAAGTACGATTTCAAGGTTACCTCTACTTCATTTCCGTCAAAACATTCGTTTCACCGAGAGAGGCCTACCTCTTTCAGGTTACCCAAAGATTGTCTCGTTAATCTTTCAAACAAAACACTTCCTCGGCAATGTCTACCGAAGTAGACAAAGGTGAGCGACGTAGGCCGCCAACTCACATAACTTTGACAAAAGAATCTTATTCTAGAATAACCCTCTTCCTAGACGGACGGGGTACAGACTAGTCATATTCTCCCGCGAAAACCTACTCTATACCCAAAGTTTTCCTGCCGAAGCATACCAGGACGCATGCCCCCTGGGTTCCAGTCATATCCTCCCGGATTACTCGCGCTCATCAGGAGGACGGACCGTGGGTTGAGACACTTCTTGCTCGAAGAGACCATTTAGGGATGGTATATGACTATTTGCGATGCGTGATCCGGGAAATGAAAGTTGGTCCACGAGCTTGACCACTCTTCCTTCATGCGGAAAACACATTACTCTAAAGAGTGAGGAGACGATGGCTCCCATGCAATATATATAGTCTCGTCCAAGGAGTAGGTTATAATCCAAGGGTCCTTGAACGACCATCACGTTAATTTGAATGGTCTTCCCTTTCAATGTTATGGGCACATTGGGGAGGATCCCTAAAGGTCGACTGGTTCCTTTATCAAAGCCTGATAGATTTCTCATTTCAGGCAAAAGCGCTGGCAAACCAAGCGCTTTCCAAGCAATAGAGGAAAGGATACTCACAGATGCCCCCTCATCAATGATAGTGCCAGCCATTACCATTATGTATATTTGAACGATAATTCTGAATGGTATGCTTGCTGGCAACCGAGGTCTGCCTAGTTGGTTCCAGTCGAACGAGACAACTAGGTTGCTTGGTGGTGGGACCAAATAAACGGCCGGGTATGACTCTGACGAAGTTCCTTCCTGCGATAAAGGAATGGGCAAATTGCCCCCTTGTTCGTCGGAGTCTGTGCTAATGAAGAGAATTTGGACGGTGTCGTCTTTATTCTCCTCTGTGATGGTATCATTCGAAGATAGAGCCTCTGAAGGCAAAACCGGGTCAACTACCGTCTCAACCTTTTGACTTTCGTCAGGTATGGATTCAGACGGTTCATCTTCAATGATAGGTGCTTCGGCTTACCACCTGGGTGGGCCAGCCTCGTTCTCAACTAGTGAAGGACTTGGCAGGAGTTTTTGATATCCAGGAGGAAGTTGCACTGGTAAAACCGGGCGATCTTCCAAAACTCTTTTAGCCTCGTCTAAGAAGGGACAATGGTGGATGGCATGGTCGCCTTCACACAGTTTGCAGGGAAATCTAGCTTTCCCTCTCTGTCCTGTGGCTTCACTTTCACTAGTTGACGGTGAGCAGTCAACATGGCTATCAGAGGTTGACGCTACCGAATTGTGCAAATGGGCAGACCAGTCCCTTAGTATCCGAGGGATGCAGGTACAATCTCTGTGGAAGTGGTCTCCCTTACATATGACACATGGCGATTTAGGCCTAGTCAGTGCTGTGTGTGGATTTTTGTTAGACGACACTTGTTTGCCCCCATTCGCTTTTGGCTCCTTCTTCTTCTTCTCTTTCTTCTTCTTTTCCTCCTTCTCCTTAGGAACTTGGTTTTTTGTTTTACCAGTTCTGTCAAGCGAAGAGGAAGGAGGAGAGGAAGAATTAGATGAAGTGGAAGGCTGGTGGGCAACTCTGGTCTGATCTAACTGTTGACTCGACTGTTCAGGAATAGTGGTGTTCTGAACGACATTGGTTGAAAAGAGCCAGACTAGCAGGCCAATTGTCAGTCCTGGAAGCGACAATGTGGCCATATGGGGCGCACCAACATCTCCCCAAGAGGAGAAGGGAATAGGATTTCCACCAAGGGGAATTCCTTGGTTTGTGTGCTCCATTTTTCAACCTAAAGATCAACACAGGAATAGGGGTGATTGTTCCGTTTAAAATAAATTTTTAACGACGCTTAGACACAACTTGCTTTTTCAATTTTAAAGAGTCGAGAAAAAGCTAAAGATGACTCTAGTCTCCTTCGATGTTTTAACGAGCCCGAAGTGACAAATGCTCGGATGGACTTTTTCCATTATAGAGTCTGAAAAAGGCCAAAAGGAACTGCTCTGGAGTTCTAGGTAGAGGGTGTGCCAAACTTTTCGCAAAACCGCAGAATACTTTTTAGGGTACGGGCGGTCGATCTTCCTGAATGTTGTGTTCAGTGCATTGCGATCAGTAGGGCGGCCGACACGGCTTCCTAAGGATAAAGGTTTTATGCCTATAGGGGTCTCCCAATATATACGCGACGGTACGTGGGAGCACAATCCGTATTGGCGCTATCGTCCCTCAGGAGGAATCACCCACCATCAACGAGATCGACAGTCACCAGGCTTTACGACGCCGGAACACATCTCTAGCCTAGACCTCTATGTTGTGTTATGTTGCAAAGCGTTGTTAAGTTCATTCAATTTATTTTAAGTTGATCTTTTTTAGAAGTTTGCCTTTCAAGGTTCACCACGAGATGTATGATACAATTCCTAAATGCAGTCTAAAGATGATAAGCAAGCTTTATATCTTTTCAACTTTGAAAATCCTAGCTACTAAGGGAAAAGAAAGACACCATCTTTTCTCAAAGAGCAATCAGCACACTCTAATGCACTTTTCCTAAATCAAACATGCAAACTATCAAGATGCAAATGCACAATGCAGGTGTTTGTTTTCCGCTTTCTTAGTATTGATGCCTACAAAGAAAGCTTTTTGTACAACTTTGAATTTGCTTTTAAATGACAAATACAAACAAGTTTACTTTTTCGAAATCAGAGAGGGTAGAAGAGATTACAACACTTAACGATTTTCGAAATGAATACTTGTTTCGACACTTAAAAGAGACAAACTCAAACCAAATGCAAAAGTAAATGTATAATCAACTGCAAACAGCCAATGAACTCTCTCCTAAGATCACAATCAACAGATCTGAATCAAGGGCTACAGGATGATTATTTCACTCATGCAAAGGAAAACTGTAAATGATGCCACAAACACATAAAAACACTCACAGTCTTTTTGTACAAAAAGAGGCGGAATTCAAGCAGAGAAAAGGAGTTATCAGACTGGTACCTATGCTGGTTACATGCTGCAAAAAATCAGAGATCAAAACAAGGCAAAACAGAGCAGAGAACCCCAGTTGCACAAGGCCAAACTGGTTCAGCGCAACCTCAACACAAGGGTTTTGAAATTTAGCGCAGGTAGCCTTCACGGGACCTGCGTTGAAATGAAGAATCCCTTCACAGGGTCTGCGCTGAAGGAGAAACTCTCGTTTCTCACTGGTTCTGGGTCACAGATTGCTATTTAATCTACAATTTCAGGCCAAATAAAAGCAACAAGCAAGGTGCAATCAAAGGGATTCTTTGAGGGGGTACTAATATCTATCACAAAGGATCATCAAATCATTTGTGAGTCCATTGTTCATATCATAGACAAGTCCAGTGATTGGATCAAAGCAGCAACTGTCTACTTTGCATCCGGGAATAGCAGATGCAGTTCGATTGTTGATGTTGAGTCTATGAAACAAACAATGATAGAGACACAAATAAAATGACTAAACAGATCTCCCCAGCGGAGTCGCCAATTTGTTGTGGGGAACAATGCCTATGCAGGACGATCCTATCCACCTAAGGTGTGACAGTGCCTTAGCAACAAACAGAGACAACTATTCTACTATTCTTCCTTTATGAATTAAGAATGAAGAGAGATGGATGGACTAACCGGTGTCTTCCGTTTGTCCCTCGATCCGGTTTCTCTTCTCTTGGAGAGTTCCCAGCTACTTGCCTTCTCGCTCGCCCAGCTTCAAGAGGTTTCTGCAAGATCACAAGAAGAGAACACTACACAAGACATGGATTCATATTCATAACTAGTTCAGGATTAGAAATAAACTAAACATACTAATGCAATCATACATCAAAAATACATCAGTATATAGGAGAAACCAAGATAGCTTTATTGATGAATAACAAGGTTCAGGAAGAGATACAACCCAGAGGGCTCCAATCCAGCATCTCCTTCCCAGCAAATGGAATTCCTATCTTCACCCCCTTCAAAGCATTAAGCACCCAATGATTCCAATCTCAAACCAACAACAATTCTTTGCAATAACAAGATTCCAGCCTCTAGATCTCATGGAGGAGAGATCCATATATAGATGTTTGGAGAGAGGATGAGTCAGCTTGAGATCTGACTAGTGTCCTCTCCCTCTGTCAGTTCTTGATTCCACTTGGAGGTTCTTGCTTCCACTTGGAGATTTGGAACCTTTTACTCATCACCAGTCGAATTCCCTGAGGCAAGTGTCATTGAGGAAGATTTTGGAAGCTTCCTGGGATTTGACACCTCGTGGAATGAACTTGCCACATGTCAACTCTCGCTCAGCGCAGGTAGCCAGTGTTGCCTTTGACATTCAACGCAGGTAGCCAGTGTTGGCTTTGACATTCAGCGCAAACAGCTAGTGGAGCCACTGAATTGATCCTGAATTGACTTGTTTTTGAGCAGTTTCTGGTGGAGAACTTCTGTGAATTGCTGTGGTTTGTTAGCCTTGTTCCTCTAGGGGTAGGAACAACATGTTTTAGGGACTTTGGATCCCTTAGATTATGGACATTTTATGCTCAATGTTGTAAGGCACAAAAATGTCTATAACACCCCTTAGGCCCTCTTCCAACCTTTCCAACCTCCTGCAAGCATTTCCTCTCGCCAATCCACCTGTGCACAGTCAAAAACCAGTGAAAGCACATGCATGACAATTCTGACACTTTGCTCAAAAATACAAAAAAAAATTATTTATTTATTTTATTTTATTTATTTATTTATTTTTTTTAATTTTTTTTTTCAGATTTTACTGTAGAAGTAGCTTAGACACATGCATTTCACCTTCTTAGCAGTCAATGGCATCTCCTTCAGTAGCTTTCGTCCTCTTTCCTGCATCAGTAGGATTAGCTGGTAAAATTAGGGTTTGCTAGGGTTTGCGTTTCCTTTTAGATTTTCAGTTTCTTTATGCAAGTAGATTATCCTCCTTTGAGTTGGTTTTTTTTATCAGTTAGAAAGCTTCTTCTCAGAGCTCATAGAAGTTGGCTTAAGTTCCTAGCGGACTTGTGCCAGCTGACTAAGTGACAGCTGCGGCAAGAGCTAGTACTTGTGCATACAGCACCGTCGCTTCCAAGTTTGTTACGAACTATCGGGTTGATAAGAGTAAAGAAGGGAGTCCTAGGAGTTGCAGCATTATTGTTGCAATACTGGAACCCACCATCTTTTTGGCACAGTTGCCGGGGAAGCGTCAGAGTATTTGTGATTGCTGCTTTTCTTCTATTTTTCTACTCCAACCTTCTGCTAAGTAGTTTATTTCATTTCCATTCTTCAATTTCATTTCTGCAAAAGTAGATTAGACATTTCCTTCTTTCATAGATTAGCCTTTCGATTCCGCAATTTCAATTCTGCAAGCGTAGAATAGAATTTCAATTCTGCAAGCGTAGATTAGCATTTCAATTCCGCGACTTCACTTCAGCAAAATATATTAGTCCTCTCCTGCTTTCATTTCAATTCCGCATTTTCATTTCCGCAAGATAGATTTTAGTTAGTTGCAATTCCACCTGTTTCAGTTTTGCAGGTACAAGCAGAAAGAACAAAAAAAAAAAGAGAAAAAAAAAGCAACCAAAAATCTTTTCATGCCTCGTAGGAACATAGATAATACCAAAAAATTCCTACCCAACACCCCCACCACGTTACTGAGTCACCCTTCTCTCTTATTTGGTGGCAGTGATCCAGAAGAACCTATAGGTGAACCTCCTAAGATATACGAATATATATAATAGAAGAAGAGCAAGAAAACATTTCTCTTGAGACCATGGCTGAAAACATAAACGGTAGAGAGGATGATGAGAGAATAGAAGGTGCCTTCCCCATCAAAGAGACCAATGGGGACATGAAAATGAAAAGCATAAGTCCCTCAGCCTTACCTCACTTCCATGGACTGACTACTGAAGACCCTGATACCTTCTCGTTTGAGTTTGTCGTCCTTTGTCGAACTTATGACTATGCTGAGGACGAGAAAAAGTTGAAACTCTTTCCTTTTACCCTCAAGGACGCAACACTACGCTGGTTCATGTGGTTACCTGGAAACAATATCACCACTTGGGCTTAGATGCAACAAGCCTTTAACAACAAATATCGGGACTACTGTAGGTCCAAGGAAACAAAGGGAGAAATCTTCTGGATGACCATGGGAAATGATGAGTCTTTAGAAGACTACGAGGAGAGATTCCAACTTAGTTATAAATGGGCCAGGTGCACACTTGACCCTGAATCTCTAAAGCTGGTTCTGCTCCGAGGAGGCCCTGAAGACCTTCTAGATACCCTTCATTTGCTAGCTGGAGGGGACATCTACCAACTACCTTATGAGAACATAAAGACTGTGTTTAGAAACCATTCTAAGGCAGCCCAGAAAAGAGGTAGGGGGAATCCACTTTCAGCTAGTGCCGCCTTCTCCAAGCATGAATTTGCTAATTAGATGGAAGACCTCAAAAGTGAGATGAGATAGGTCATTGCAATGCAACTTGATACTTTCCGAATCCAACAAAAGAAAGAGGAAGCTGAGAGGGCTTTGGTCATTTTCTGTCCCAGATGTACAAGGAAGCACCCTAAGAACGAGTGTCCATTGCACTCAGTAGAGGTATGTTTCGTTTGTGAGGAAGACCGCCCCACAAACCAATGCCCAACCTTACCCGGATTTAAAGCCATGTACCAAGGGACTGAGGCACCACTGAACCTCTCTACTTCCTCAACCAAAGGAGGCTGCATGGGCCCAGGCCTTACCAGGAAAGGATGCAAGCGACATCCCAAGCTTATTATAGCCGCAACCAATCTGCTCACATACCTTCTTGGGGTCCCCTTGCTCATCCTTCCTGGTATGCACCTCCTCTGTGGTCTTATCCATCTCAATACCATACTCAACCCACTGCTCATTCATTTCACTCACATGTCCAGCCACAACCTCAGTGGAATGCATCTTAACCAGGGTGGATGCCCAATACAACTCTCCTCCCGCCATTCTACCTCCACCACCGCTCCACCACAACCATTACCTCTTGCTCCTCCAAGACAACCCAGATGCCTGCTCAACTGAACCCGAACCCCAACAACAGACAGGCCCAACAGGTATACACTTGGGAGACAACATGCCCTACATATGCTGTGGAGATCTACGAGATCAAACTACGGTCTGGGAAGGTCCTTCCAGATCGCCAACCTCCTCCCCCAGAGGACGAGGAAGAGAAACAGGGAAGTGAACCCAAAACCATTCCACCCTTTCCTGAGCGACTAACAGTAACCACGCAACCAAACCTAGAGGAGACTAAACTTCTGGGAGAACTTAAACAGTTGTGTGTGAAAATACCACTTCTCCAAGCCATAAAAGATGTACCAATATACAACAAATTGATCAAGGAGAAGTGTTTTAGGCACCCAGGCAGGAGAAAGAGAGATGCCTCGGCTATCAATGTCATAGGACAACTGTCCGATCTGATGTTGGGACAGGTAATCTATCCAAAATATTTGGACCCTGGGAGTCTTGTAGTTGATGTCCACATCAATGGCACCATAATCCCCCATACCTTGATCGACCTTGGGGCTGCCATTAATGTGATGACCAGGGACACTATGCTTAAACTCAACCTTCAGAGTTCCTTAAGGAAGACCTCGACAATACTGCAGTTGGAAGACTGCTCCACCGTGACTCCCGAAGGGATTGTGGAAGATGTCCTGGTCTTTGTTGACTCTTGGGAGTACCCTACGGACTTCTTGGTCCTTCAGCCAAAGGCAAAGCTCACTGGATACCCCCTCATTTTGGGAAGGCCTTGGTTAGCTATTGCGGATGCTTACATCAGTTATCAAGATGGAATCATGACCATCAATAATGGGCCTATGTCCAAACAACTAGTCCTATACCCTCCTGCCCAACCTCTGTTGGAACATGACTTACCACTATGGTTGGAAGAGGGAGATGAGGATGAGGTCTACTCTACACCATTGTGCACAGTAGAAACCACCAGGGGAGGCCCTCAAACCAAGGATGACTTGATTTAGAATTTGACGCAAATCCACCTCCCAATGCACTGCCCTTAGAGGAGTTGGTGGAAGGTACCCAAGCCGACGCTTTAGTGGACCTCTGTGTGACTGATCTGACCTCTCCCAGAGTTAAGAATGTGGAATTTGGCCCCGAAAGAACCTTAAAGATCAACTCCTCCCTATCTCCCTCCCAGGAGAAGGAGTTGTGTAGCTTACTGAAAAATCATCTGCTTTCGCTTGGAGCTATAAGGAGATGAAAGGAGTCCACCCTTCGGTCTGTACCCATCAAATTTACATTAAAGAAGATTGTAAACCAGTCAGGCAGCCTCAGAGAAGAATGAATCCAGCCCTTAAAGACATCGTCAAAGAAGAATTGCAAAAATTGTTGGATGCAGGATTCATTTACCCCATCTCCGATAGTGAGTGGGTCTCACCTCTAGTGCTTGTGCCCAAGAAAAACGGGAAGTGGAGAATCTGTGTAGATTACCGAGAACTTAACAAAGCCACCAAGAAAGACCATTTCCCTTTGCCCTTCATCGATCAGGTGTTGGATGGACTGGCAGGGAAGAAGTTCTTCTCTTTCCTAGATGGGTTCAGCGGGTATAATCAGATCCAAATTAGCCCAGAGGACCAAGCTAAGACCACCTTCACTTGTCCATGGGGTACCTTTGCCTACCGAGTCCTTCCCTTTGGGCTATGCAACACTCCTGCTACTTTCCGAAGAGCAGTATTGAGCATATTTTCTGAGTTGGTCCACGATTCGGTAGAAATATATATGGATGGCTTTACTCCTTATGGGTCCAACTTCCAAGAAGCATTGACTAACCTGGGAAAAGTTTTAACCAAGTGTATTGAAATGAACCTGTCCCTCAGTCCCGAAAAATGCGAATTCCTGATGACTGAAGGGACTGTGCTAGGTCATACAATTTCTCAGCAAGGATTACAAGTGGATCCTAACAAGATTGCTATCATCCAAAAGGTCCCAGCTCCTCAAAAGGTAAGAGATGTTCGGAGTTTCCTAGGCTTAGAAGGATATTATAGAAGATTCATTAAAATTTTCAGTAAGCTAGCCTCGCCATTGTTTGGCCTCTTAGGGAAAGATGTTGAGTTTAAATGGACTGACGACTGTCAAGGGGCTCTAGATGAGTTGAAAGATAAACTGGTGTCCGCCCCGATCTTGAGAGGTCTAAACTGGGCCCTACCTTTCCACATCCACACTGATGCCGCGAACAAAGCCATAGGGGCAGCCTTAGGCCAAGTTGAGGAGAAACTGCCATATGCCATATACTTCGTCAGCAAGAACCTGTCCAAGGTAGAGATGAACTATACTGTAACCGAGAAAGAATTCCTGGTTGTAGTCCATTCCCTAAACAAGTTCAGACACTACATCACTGGTTATCAAACATTTGTACACACTGATCATGATGCGATTAGATATTTAATGAATAAGCCTGATGTAAATGCTCATATCATTAGATGGTTACTTTTGTTGCAGCAATTTGATTTGACTATTGTCGACAAGCCAGGTAAGGAAAATGTTGTTGCTGACTTCTTGTCTAGATTGGACTTACCTGCAGGTCAAGAAGGGACAGTGGATGACCAGATGCCAGATGAACACCTGTTTGCTCTTTCAGTACTCTCTCCATGGTTTTCTGATATAGCAAATTACTTGGTATCAACACAGTTCCCTCCGCATCTATCCTCAAAGGAGAAGAGCAGAATTGTGAGGAAGAGCGCCCCATTCACTTGGATCGGGGGCAACATGTTCAAACTTGGCCCAGATCAGATCTTGAGTCGTTGTGTTAGGGAGGAGGAAGTCTTTCACATCCTCCTAACCTGTCACGATGGACCCTGCGGAGGCCACTTTGCGGCAAAAAGGAATTCCTTCAAAATTCTACAGGCAGGCTACTATTGGCCTACTCTTCATCAAGATGTCAGAAGATACATCAGCCAATGTGACCGATGTCAGAGGATGGGGAAACCGACTCCAAGGGATGAAATGCCTCTCTAACCTCAAGTGACCTTCGAGCCATTTGAGAAGTGGGGCATGGATTTTGTGGGTCCTATCAACCCTCCTTCAAAGCAAAGGTCTTACATCATTGTGTGCACCGACTACCTGACAAAGTGGGTAGAAACAAAGGCAATCAAAGCAGCGATAGAAGAAAAGGTGGCTGAGTTTTTAATGGAAAATATCTTCTACAAGTTTGCCTACCCGAGAGAGTTAGTCACCGATCAGGGAAGCCATTTCACCTCTAACCTGATTGAAGACTTGCTCGCTCATCAAAAGATCAAGCACAGGACTTCCACCCCATATCATCCACAAGAAAATGGGCAGGTGGAAGTCACTAATAGAGCATTGGAATGGATTTTGACTAAGGTGGTGAGCAGCAGCAGAAAGGATTGGGCAGATCGCCTGGTTGAGGCCACCTAGGCCTACAACACCACTTGGAAGACTACCACAGGTTTCACACCTTATGAGCTGGTCTACGGGAAGAAATCTTTGCTGTCCATAGAGTTTGAGTACAACACATTGAGGGTGGCAGCTCAGCTGGACTTAGATCTCAGCCATGCTCAACGTGAAAGATTACTGCAGCTGAATGGATTAGATGAACACAGAATGCAGGCTGTCCTCCACTGAGAAGTAGTTCAACTCCAGAGGAAGATATGGCATGACCGACACCTTAATGAAAAGAAATTCCAACCGGGAGATTGGGCGCTACTGTATGACTCAAGATACAAGGATTTCAAAGGGAAGTTGAGGACCATATACAGTGGAAAAATGCAATTACAATGGTTCAATCCTTATCAGGACCATTGATGAAGAAGCCATCCCCATGCTTTTCAATGGGCATCGATTGAAAATTTACAAGAAACCCCTTTCGAGGCAGGAGTTCATTGAAACTTTGGAAAAATTAGTGTTGGTAGTAGAGCAGGGCTCTGCCTATATTCCACCCACACCTTGATCATAAAAAAAAAACAGGAATAAAAAGATCCTTGGGTGAAAACCTCTCTGAGGCGCCCAGGGCAGACAGTGAGGGTGAAATCCTCATGAAAGCGCCCCAGCTGTCTCTCGAAAAATAAAGAAGGGGAATAAAAAAAAGATCCTTGGGTGAAAACCTCTCTGAGGTGCCCAGGGTAGATAGTGGGGGTGAAAACCTCATGGAGGCGCCCCAGTTGTCTCTCAAAAAAGAGAAAAGAAGAAAAAAACAAAAAGAGAAAAAAGAAATAGGCCTAATATCTGTAAAATTATTGCAAGTTGCAGGGAATACATTTTAGATAAAGAAGGTCATGCAAAATGAGGACAAGGGTCCGTACCAGGCTACAGGACATCCTTACAGACACTCCCTCCATGGCCACTTGCCTTTCCCAGGATTTGATCACATTCGAGTCGAGATTCCACCTACTACAGGAAGTTCTGGGCTTTCTACAGGAAGTTTTGGGCTTTCTACAGGAAGTTCTGCATTTCTACAGGAAACATCCTATAAAACCTTCGGGCGGGCCAAATTCGATTTTGGAAAGGGATCTCAAACTTGGAATCTGTTTGTTAGGCCTACAGCCGCCCCTCTATCACTGTATGTCACCCCTGTTGCACCCACCGGGTTGTGTGTTCCTGCACAATCATATAAGAAACCCTATTTTCTTCAGATGGACAGAAAAAATTTCAAGCGACAAATTAAGCAGCAAAGGTCCGCACGCTCTACCTGTTCAAGCTCCATCTAGACTCTTCATTAGTGAATATAGCCCTGCTCATTTAGCCTGCATCCCAGGAGGAGAAGCAGTTACAAGACATCCTACAGGAATCCTGTAGCGGCTGATCCCTCTGGAAAACATACTCTATAGGCAGGGGTAACCGAAACCAACAAAAGGAAACATGTAAAACGACTCCTCTTGGACGTGAAGACATCATCGACAACTGAAACCAAACAGAATCGGTGCATGCAGCATTGCCAACCGAAGGATCAGGTTCCAAAGCCGTGCATACAGCATAAACAAATGAAAGAATGGGTTCAACACTTGTGCATGAGGCAACAGCAAGCGAAGCAGTCGTTCCAAGTCCCGTAGTCTGCATAACACATCCACGGCCACACAGGTAAGTGTCTAACCTCATTCGTCAAATTGCATAAACAATATTTCGAAAAATGCATGTCTGTGAAAATGGTTCGGATTGAACGAATTCGGTGGCCAGTCAACTGGCCACCCACAGCCAGTCACATAGCTTCGTGGGATCCAAACAAGCCCGGTTACATTCGAATTTTCCAATGAGATGTGCAGCCGACACATGTGGAGAATCCAGTCGGGGAAAATCAGCGGGACTGGCAGCGTTGGCAGCGGTTAATGGCAGAGGAGAGGTAGTGGTGGTCAGGGACACGCAGAGGAATGATGGCTGTGACATTCGCTAACGGTTCATCCCGGCCACCTCACCCTCTTCCCACGAATTGCACCGAAGTTCAAAAATGCTTGGCTGAGGACTCACTCATCGCTGTTCATTTGCACTTGCAACCATCCTCGGCCGAAGTACGCGTCCTCTATTTCCACAATCTGTTAACCCAAGCTTTTTGGCCTGTTTCAAAATTCTCCCGCGTACCAGGCTTGTTTGGAAGCGTAGTGACATCCTACAGAAGCCGACAAGAGTTCTACAGGAAGAAGCTCTAGAGGAAATGCAGCATAGCCTTCCGGAGCAGAGAAGCCTAGACTTTTCTTCGTCAAATTTGGAGTTCCGAGAGAGGTAGGCTCAAAAACACTCTTCCATGCATGGTATATTTCGAAAAAATGGTGAATTGAGTTGTCTTGAATTGGAGGGTTAGAGACAAGTCTGCCTGTGAATCGAATATAGCAGTTTACTTGTGTGTTGCACAGAATTTATTCGTTGGTTCTACGTCCAAATTCTCATCCACAGTTCCTGTTAAGAAATCCCTCCTATAGAAAAGATAAAGCACTGTCAGGGCTAACCTGCGTATGAAGGATGTGAATTTTACATGGTTGTATGTATGCTGGGGATGAAAATTGAGCTCTGCACTCTGTTTGAGGAAACCTACTTCCTCCTTTTATACACGGACAGTCGAGTTATGGGCAACAAAAGCATTAGAACCAGGGAATTGGTGCAAAGTAAAATATAAACACCTGAGAGATACTGTCTTGAAGTTCAAAGGAGGAAACCATAAAACAACAAGTCCTCTCTGCTCAGAGCATAAAACAGAGCACTCTCAGCATGCCATGGGGGTTTATCAGGAAGGAACCCTCGGATCCCAGAAAATTGCGTGAACATCCCGAGGTGGTGAACCTTTTCACCCGTGCCAATTGGATGACCTTTTGTGACAGAATTCAGGGTCATGACGATGAGATAACGGAGGAGTTCTTAATGTCCCTGCAACCTAAATCAAAGACACTGGCCATTGTGAATTTCAGAGGGTTGACCCTAAAGCTTACCCCACAACTCATTAGTCGAGTTACTAATCTGCCATTGGGGATACCCTGGAGCAAAGAGGAGAGGGCATTGGGCCAAAAATCCAAGAAAGAATTCTTCCTACTAGAGGAACAGTTTTCAGAAGACAAGAACGAGATCTGGAGAGCCAGCCTACATCCTTTTTGGAGTGAAGTCAGCTTCCAGATCATGAAATACATTACCTGTGAGGGGCGGTTCAGTATTGTCTACGGCTATCATTTCCGGTTGCTAAGTGAACTCAGACATGGGATGGATTTACCTCCAGAACAGAATTTAAGCATCCCCTATTTTCTTCTGCAATCATTAGTTGAGTGTGGCACAAAATTTAAGGAAGGGACACTAGATCAGCTAGCCCATCATGGGCTCATCAAGCTTTTAGTGGAAGATGCCCTCCACACCTACATTGTCCCTCTCTCCTGGGAGATTTTCCGCAACATGAATAGAGATGACGATATTCGAATTCTGGCCGAGGAACTCACCTCATCCATCAGTGAATAAAGGGAACACACTGAGGCAGGAGAGAAAGCCAGTGGTAGAGAAACACAGGACAGACCACCATAGAAAGAACAAGAAGAGAAACGAGGGAAAGGCCAAGATGCTGGGCCTAAAACTGTGGGAGGAACAATGGCACAAACACCCAGGGAGAAAAGATTGCAGAGTAGAGCAGAGAGGACTAAAAATGTCCAAACAAAGGAGGGCACAACCAAGGAAACCACACAGAAATTAAAAGGAAAGACTCTTCCAGCCAAGCAGACCGAAACAGTTGAAACAGTTTCTACAGGAAGCATGAAAATTGTTTCTACAGGAAGCATGAAAACAGTCGACATAGGAATTTCTACAGGAAGCATGGAAACGGAGAAGAAAAAGGAGAAATCACCTGAGATTTTGGCCAGGGAGGTAGCAGTAGTGTTGGCTGCCTTAAGCACATCTCCAAAGCAAAAAGGGAAGCGAAAAAGGGAGCCTTCCATGTATTTTAAGGCAAGAAGGAGCATGCGGATAAAAATTGGCAGACCCCAACCACAGTCAAAGGAGCCAATTACGATTGTGGACACCCCAGCTAAGAAAAAGGAAAGGTCGCCTTCAAAGGCATCCATCACCTATGAACGGGGAAGCCCGAAAACATCTACCTGGAGAGAAAGGATGAAAATGATGGACACAAAGACCTCTCTACAAGATGCTGAGACTGTTCTACAAGAAATGCTGGCTAGGCTAAAGGAGACCGAAGAATTGAAAGGAAAGGTAGCTAAATCACCACAGGAGGAAGAAAAGACGGAGAACATTGTGGAACCAAGCCCCCAGCCCAGCTTGGGCTCCTACTATAACTTGTTAGAGGCCGGAAAGATCATTTCCCAAAAATTCGCAGTGCCACTTTTCCTTGCACTAGAAGAAGAGAGAGTGAGGACCCACACTTGGATGAAGATCGCCAAGTCCAAGGGTGTGGCAGATATAGGTCCCCTGGAGGAACAACTCAAAGAGGTGAGAAAGGAATTGGCTATGGTACAACATGTGGAAAGTAGCCAGCGGGCCAAGCTACAGGAAGAAAACGAGTTGCTTAAAGAGCAGCTACAGCTATAGGGATAGTATAAGGAAGACAGGCCCCACATCTTGGGAGAACACCAGCAACAGGAGGAGCCCACAACAGACAAAGAAACCCCTGATGACCAGCAGAGAAGAGATGGGTTGCAGGTTGAAATTGAGACACTAACTAGGCAGCTACAGGAGAAGGACTTGCAAGTAGCACAGGAGATACAGTCTCTGAAACAGCAGGTGCAAGAAAAGGAGGCCCAACTGGCCTGCATGGCCAGCTAGGAAATATAGGCCATACAGTGTAGGCAACCTACCAAATCATATGCCCTATACCTTAAGGATCAGTGGTTGCAGTTTCAGATTAACACCCTGGCCCAAAGGGGCATCACTCCGTTTCAAAATTATCATCAATTTATGGCTTTATGTGACAATAGCTCATCAGAGGACAAGGCTAAATTATTAGAGTTTTATTTGCACAACTTAGCTCATCCAAATATGAATTCATGGGATCCCAACACTGTGGTAGGAGATGTCCAACTTATGGCCATGGCCTCTTGGATGAATTATGAGGAAAAAAGAGTAGCAGAGGTCCGAAATATTATGAGCAAGGAACTCAGTGAGCCACTAATGATCAGAGCAAATCCGGAGGATCCCTTAGCAGTGATAAGAACCCACCAGCACTTGGCCAACAACCCTTGGGATTTACCAGAATACATTAAGCAACAGGCTCAATCTATTGCCCACTTTGAGGATATGCAGAGACTGTTGGGGGATAACTGCCTTCATGCCTGCACAAGGCGGTGGAACACACTGCCCCACAGCTTGAAGATAAGAGAATATCATTCTCCCACCAGGATGAGGGAATCCTTGGCAAGGGTACCCCTCGACAAATAGTCAATGCAAAATTTGCAGGCCAATTGGATCGGCCTGAAATTTAGTCCTCCCTTGATTTTGGGATTACTGGAAGGAGTTAAGGAAGAGGAGGAAAACAGACAGTGGAAGGAAGTGGAAAGAAAAGCGGGATTTCATGACCGGGAAGAAGACATCACCGCAGAGGCCTGGGACGTGAGAGAGGCAGTTAAAGCTATCAAGGATGATGAGCTAGATTAGTTGCTCAGAGGATGAGCAACCCATTTAGCAGGGGGGTGATGATGAGCCCCAAAAATGGGTAACTTATTGGGCTCATTTTTCCTACTGTTCTTCATCAATCCACCATTTTTCATAGTTTATGCATGTTTTTTGAGTATATTTATGTATTTGAACAAATGAGGGTGGTCACTTTACCAAGAAGGCTAATACGTGGTTATTTCAAGTTTTTTGGACAAAGTTTGGAACAAGGCCAAGCAATTATGAGCCAGATGACAGCCAAGAATGAAGGAACAAGGGTGAGGATTCGTAGGAAAGGTGTCTCTTGCATTAAATGGCCCTTCCTCGAAATCTGCACCCTCAACTCGGAGCTTAGCAGGCCACCAAAACGACTCCTAAAGGCAACCGAGTAGCTTTGTGAAAAGTGACTGTTTATTGGCAGTTTGAACAGCCGAGCCCCTTGAGTTAAAGAGGGCTCCTGAGGACCCTCATAGTGCATAAAAAGGAAGGCTTTCAGCCTTCGTAGGTTACTTTTTGAACTGTTGGGTTTGCACTATAGTGTTGTCATTGTCTCAGCTCATTTTTGTAGCTGCTGCTGTATAAGTTTCTTGTGACATGATTATTTTTTAGTAATGAAGAGAAGCTTTATTTGGCATCAGTTCTGAGTTTTTTTCTTAGGAGCCTATAGCTCTTGGGGTTGGGCCCAACCCAAGTGCCAAGGCTTCCTTTGTGTACTGTTATTTGTCTTTTATGTCTTTGCAAAATAATTTATGTTAAGTAGATTAAACTCTTGCTGGTTACCTAGGTCATTGTTGATGATTAGAAAGGATTTTATGTTCAGATTGAGTTGATAGGTTAATAACAGGGAAGATCTTCAGAAAAAGGCCATCAAGCACCTCTGATCTCACCTCTCCCTCAGTGGGATCGTGAGTTGGGACAAAGGTGACCTTGCTGCCAACAAAAATGTTGTCTTTGCCTCACCATGCAATCATTAGTGTTAAGATTCTCATTTGCAGGGATTGATACCAGTTGTGGTTATGTGTTCAGAGTCATGATTGCTTAGTTTTCATAGCTATTTCACATGATTTCATTGCAACCAAAACTTCAGCTACTTTCCCTCGCTGTTACTTAGGCCAGACTAGAGCAAAGTAGCTAGGTCGTTGGTTTTCCAAGTCATTGTTTGTTCAGTTTGATAAATAACTTGCAGAGCACCTGTAATACCTCTCCATCCACCCGTACTCCATCAATCCCATCTGCTTCATCCCCTAACTCTGATTCTTGCCTCACATTTGCTACGTTCCCTCACTTTGACCTAGTTTCCATATTTTTGTGCAACATTGCTCCACTCATCCTTAAACAAATCCAACCATCCTCATCACTCCTCAGCTCCATCCACCAAGTCTTGGACCTCCTCACACCCTTATCCTACCCCCATACTAACTTCTCCACCTTTCTCTCTCCATCCACCCTCTAAAATCCCATTTCTGAACATCCTGTAGAAAATACAAAACATCTTGTAGAACCCCTACAAACTTCCTGTAGAAGCTCACGAAAGCGGTTTCTTGATAGCCAAACTCTGTGAAACTCTCTAGAAGGGTGCTAGGGACCCCTTAGGCTCTCTTCCAACCTTTCCAACCTCCTGAAAGAATTTCCTCTCGCCAATCCACCTTTGCATAGTAAAAAACCAGTGAAAGCACATGCATGATAATTCTAACACTTTACTCAGAAAAATACAAAAAGATGTTTTTTTTTTTTTTTTTTTTTTTTTTTTCAGATTTTACTATAGAAGTAGCTTAGACACATGCATTTCACCTTCTTAGCATTCAATGGCATCTCCTTCAGTAGCTTTCATCCTCTTTCCTGCATCAGTAGGATTAGCTGGTAAAATTAGGGTTTGCGCTTCCTTTTAGCTTTTCAGTTTCTTTCTGCAAGTAGATTAGCCTCCTTTGAGTTAGCTTTCATCCATCAGTTAGAAAGATTCTTCTCAGAGCTCATAGAAGTTGGCTTAAGTTCCTAGCGGACTTGTGCCAGCTGACTAAGTGACAGCTGCAGCAAGAGCTAGTACTTGTGCATACAGCACCGTCGCTTCCAAGTTTGTTACGAACTACCGAGTTGATAAGAGTAAAGAAGGGAGTCCCAGGAGTTGCAACATTATTGCTGCAATACTGGAACCCACCAGTGCGCACGCATGCGATCCCACCCATTTGGCACACTCATCGAGGCAAAGAAAAGAAGCAAGTCTAGTTGTAGCTGAACATGTATTTTGACAAGTTGATGCGCATGGTCACCAACACATACTTGGAGATCAGCACAAACACTATGCATCAATATGTTGCTGGTCTAGTTGCACTCAAGATAGTAATGTGCATATTACGAGATGAGTTGGACAGAGGAGCCATATCAGTGTACCCAGATGCAAAGGAGTCAAGAGTTCACTTTCATCAGGATGTCACCATTGAGTGCTCAAACCCCAACACGAACCACCAAGCCGCCACAGTCGACCACCATGAGGATGTCGAAGAGTTGGTCATCCCACATATGTTTGATTCTTAGTGATGTCTTGCATGGATAACTCAAGCCTATGCCATCCCACATGGGTACATGTGCATTTTAATGTAACGTCATGTACATTGAAAGTCCAAGTGTCAATAGTTGGACATAATAGTTATGTAGTAGGTGAAGGTTCATGAGGGTAGATGAAGAGCCACAAAGGGGAATGTCAAGGGTCAACCCACCCTTTGCTATAAATAGAACCTCATAACTCATTGTAGATGTTTTTGGTTAGCCAAGATTCTAATAGGAGTATCTTAGAGAAATCTTGGACAGTATTGTAACAAGCCTTGGCTTATCCACTGTGGAGAGCTAGTATATCTCTTTGGAGGACTAGGTGACAGTGACTGTAACATTCCACTGTCGAAACTAGTGGTTGGTCATGGTTGTATTGTATGACTGGAACTTATACTTCTTAATAAAACAGATCCAACATGTTTGATGCATATGTTGTATTGTATTTCAGCTATCTTGTTTGCTCTAAATGATATATGTATTTGTTTGCTTACGCATGCATGTGTAGCTATTTTTTGTATATGTATGTATGAATCTAACTGAAATGTGTTGTTGGTTTAACCATCACTTTGGATTGCTAGCTCACATTCCATCCAGTTTGTGATTCATATTTTCTCGTGTCTTCCCTTATTAACTCCATGCTTTCACAGGTTTCTAAGGGGCGCACTCACCCCAACCTCCATGTGTTAGAACTTCTCATGCACCTTCCTTGACTTGATGCATATGTCACACCCTTGCTACAAACAGGGACATCTTACTTGCCTCTGTGCAAAACCAAGGTCAAGTAGATATTGTACGACCCACTACTGGGACTCCTACACCAAATGGTCTGGGGTATAGTTGGGACTTCTTACTGGGGAGATCCCTAGACATGTTGGAGGGTCCAGCACCGTCAACATTTTTGCGCTAGGAGGGACAGATGACAAGCTGAGTCCTCACATCTGTTTTGAATCTTTGCATATCCATAATGACTAACTACAGAGTTTCTCTTTTGAAGTGTATGTCTTATGGAAGCGACTTCGAAATTTCGGAAGAGATCTGGTCGGCGTTGTAGGCTCATGCGAAAGACATGGAATATTTGAAGAATACATGACCTATGTGTTGTTCGTCTACACATACCAAATGTACAACTCTGATACCAAATGTAGGTTTTAACCCCGTACAGAAATTACCTGCATATGAATTCTAAAACACAGAAAATAAACAATGAGAGAGCATGACACATAAAACACATATACACATAGATTTCCCCCTGGATCCAAAAACCGAGACTACCAGATTGAATTTTCATTATGTTCCTTTCAATGTTACAATACATATTTATACATGTTGAAGCATCCAATACCATGGACCGAAAAACCATCGTGTCCAAAACCATCTGCGAAAACCATGCACAGAACCATAGGTAGGTTCGCCCAACCTAATAGAGGGTCCCAAAAAACTTTCCCCGGGGCGCTGCCCCGAACCCCGTAGAGGGGGGCTACCCGCCCCCCTCAAACCCCCTGTGACCCCCCCGCTGCGCAATCGGCGCAACGAAGGGGGGACTTCCCCCCCGGTTAACTATGTAGGCCAGTCATGGAAAGAATATAACACAAGCCAACATTCTCCCACTTGTTGTTTTATTTCCACAGGAGAGCTTAGTCATTTATCTAGCCTTGAAATGCCCATTATTTCTCTACACCAAGAGAACTTCTCATAGCTCACAGATTTTGTCAATGCATCTGCAGTATTTTTCAAAGTGTCCACCTTTACCAACAACACCTTTTTGTCTTCTATCATATCCCTCACAAAGTGATATTGAACATCAATGTGCTTTGTCTTTGAATGGTAAGCAGGTTTATTTGCCAAGAAAATTGCACTTTGGTTGTCACAGTATATCCTTATAGCTCCCTGTACTAACCCCATACTTGAACACAATATCTACAACCAAACTGCTTCCTTTCTTGCATGAGTGGCTGCCATGTATTCTGCCTCTGTACTTGATAGTGCCACTACAAATTGTTTCTTACTCATCCAACTGACTGCACCTCCAAATAGGTTAAACACATACCCACTTGCAGATCTTCTTTGATCTAGATCTCCAGCCCAGTCTGCATCAACAAAGCCACGAATATCCAACACTCTGTCCAATCCTGGTCTTCCTTGGTAGCACAAACCATAATCACTAGTGCCACGCAAATACCTGAAAATCCACTTCACTGTTGTCCAGTGCTCCTTCCCTGGTTTTGACATAAACCTGTCAATAATCCCACTGCATGTGCAATGTCTGGTATAGTACAGACCATTGCATACATCAGGCTACCGATTGCACTTTCATATGGAACACAGGACATGTCGTCTTCCTCTTCTTATGTCTTGGGACATTGTTCGGCAGATAAATTTACACCTCCAGGAATAGGAACCTTCACCGATTTACTGTCCCGCATATTAAACCTCAGCAATATTGTCTCGACATAATTCCGCTAGTTTAACCATAGCTTCCTCTTTGTCCGATCTCTTTTAATTTTCATGCCCAAAATATAGTTTGCAGCACCAAGATCTTTCATGTCAAATTTGGAGGACAATTGGGTCTTCAAATCCTGGATAATTTATTTGTCATTTCCAACCAGTAACATATCATCCACATACAAGACCAGATAAATAAAACGGTCACCAATTAATCTAAAATACACACAGTGATCTTCTTTGCTTCTGGTGAAGCCAAGTCCCCGTATAAATGTATCAAATCTCTGATACCACAACTTTGGTGACTGTTTTAACCCATATAGAGACTTCTTTAACTTGCATACCAATTCTTTCTTACCCTTCACCGTAAAACCTTTAGGTTGCTTCATGTAGATCTCCTCTTCCAGATCCCCGTGAAGAAATGGTGTCTTCACATCCATCTGTTCTACCTCAAAATCAAAAGCAATAGCAACAGATAAAAGTAATCTAATAGAAGCTACCTTGGCAACAGGAAAAAAAATATCACCAAAATCAATTCCCGACACCTGGGAATAACGTTTTGCTACCAACCGAGCTTTGTATTTCTTCACCTTTCCTTCTGCATTTGTCTTCTTTTTGAAAACTCATTTGCTGCTAATGGGTTTCCTTCCAGCCAGTAATTCCACCAAATCCCAAGCCTCATTTTTGTGCAAAGATGCCATTTCATCAACCATGGCCTCTTTTTAGAGTTTTCCATCCTCTGAATCTATTTCTTCCTTCACAGTTCTGGGATCATCATCAATAACAGATAAAGAAAAATTTGAATAGAAAGCAAATGGACTATACCTTTCTCGTTTCCTTCTTTCTCGAATTGATCTTCTCACACTCAGAGTTTGTGGCTCTTCATCTTCTGATTCCTCCTCTGCTGTAGAGTCTGATTCTTCCTCCTTTAGCTCAAACTCTATCTTCTCAGGTTCTTTTGGTTGGACTTCATGTTTAATAACATCTTTCACCTCTCTGAACACCACATCTCGACTATACACAACCTTCCTTATTGTTGGATTCCAAAGCTTATAACCCTTTAAACCATCCTTATACCCAATAAAGATGCACTTTTCATATTTACTATCCAACTTGGTTCGTTTCTCCTTTGGAACATGTACATATGCATCACATCCAAATACCGTCAGATGTGAAAAAGAGGGTTTCCTACCAGTCCATACCTCTTATGGAGTCTTATCCTCCAACGCTGATGAAGGTGATCTGTCGACCAGGTAACATGCTGTCTCCACCGCCTCCGCCTAGAATTCATGTCATAACTCGGAACCACTGAGCATGCTTCTTGCCCTTTCCATCAACGTCTTGTTCATTCTTTCTGCAACTCTATTTTGCTGAGGTGTATATGGAGTAGTCTTGTGCCTTGCTATACCACACTTCTTACAGAATTTTTCAAATTCCTTACTGCAAAACTCTCCACCATTATCTATCCTCAGTACCTTTATCTTCTTCTCTGTCTGGTTTTCCACCAGAGCCTTAAATTCTTTAAACCTGTCAAAGACTTCAGATTTTTTCTTAAGGAAATATATCCATGTATTCTTTGAGAAGTCATCTATAAATGATACATAGTACACAGACTTACTCAATGATAGAACTTTCATAGGTCCAAACACATCATTGTGCACAAGCTCTAATATTTGTTTCGCCCTCTTACCACCAGAGGAGAAACTCACCCGAGTTTGTTTCCCATATACACAATTTTCGCAAAAATCAAAATCCAGAGAGCTATTACTCATACCTTCTACCATACCTTTACCATGAAGTATTCGAAGGCCCTTCTCTCTAATATGTCCAAGCCTTTGATGCCACAGTATGGTATTCTCTATAGAGACCACTAGATTTTTTGCTCCACTTTCAGGAACCACAGAACTGTTGCACCCATCAATAACAGTGCTACCTTGCAGCTTGTACAGAGTTCCAATCCGAACTCCCCGCATCAATACCAGTGCTCCCCGAACCATTTTTCAGGTATCCTTCTCGAACACTGTTTTTACACCTGCATCATCAAGCTTGCTTATAGAAATCAGATTTCTGGCCAATTCAGGAATATGTAGAACACCCGGAAGTGTTGTAACCCTTCCACCTTGCAATTTCAACTTTACTTTTTCACGACCAACGATTCTAGCCTTCTTATCAACCCCCAAGAAGACATCACGACCATCATATTTCTCATACTCGCAAAGCCACTCTCTATGGAGAGTGAAGTGAAAGGATACACCTTAGTCAACCAACCATGCCTCATGATCTATATGTGTACTTAAAGAAGCCAAGTACACATCCCCACCTTCATCTGAGGTAGTTTTCGCCTTTGCAGAAGGAGCATCATTAGATCCCTTTCCTTTATCAAGAGCTTTAGATTTATAGTCCCTTTTGTAGTGCCCTTCCTTTCCGCATTTCTAGCACACCACTTTTATAGGTTTTCCTGGAGATTTATATCTCCCTCTAGATTTAGATCTCCCACTCGATGACTTTTTTTTTTCTCTTCTGGGACTGCCCTCGTACAGACAAGGCATCACCATTTTGGCTCTCCATATGTTTTCGTTTCATCTCCTCCGTCAGTAAGGATGAGACTATTTCATCAAAATGCAAGGCAGTTGCATTGCTACCTATTGTAATAACCAGACTATCCCACAAATCTAGTAGAGAACACAACAAACTGATGCACTTATCTTCATCTGAAATTTTCATATCAAAAGATGCTAACTGACTTACCACAGTATTAAATGCGTTCATATGCTCTATCACCGAGTCTCCATCTTTCATCCTCAGGTTATATAGCTTTTTCCACAGGAACAATTTATTCACCAGAGACTTAGATTGGTACAATGTCCCTAACTTTCCTACAAAGCCTTCACCGTAGCTTCCCCTGATACATTCAGCGATACTGAATCTAAGACACCGTATTGTGCTCTTTGCCTTCCGATCCAACTTCTTTCATTCTTCATCGAACACTCCCGTTGGTTTAGTACCCGGATCTACCGCAATCAATTGATCTTTATCCAACAATAGATCCTCCATCTTGAGTTTCCACAACTGAAAACTCTGACCATTAAATTTCTTGATCTCTATCTTTCCACTGCTCGCCATCTTCTTTCACCACCAAAATCGATCTCGCAGATCTCCCATTGAACAGGGTCTACCATAGGCCTGAGCGAAACCCCCTAGCAACAAAGGCGTCTCCTCGAAACCAAAACAACTTTGATACCAAATGTAAGTTTTAACCCTGTACAGAAATTACCTGCATACGAATTCTAAAACACAGAAAATAAACAATGCGAGAGCATAACACATAAAACACATATACACAGAGATTTTCTGTTAGATCCCAAAACTGGAACTACCAACTTGATTTCTCATTATGTTCCTTTCAATGTTATAATACATACTTATACATGCCGAAGCATCCAATACCATGGACATATGTTTTTTATTTGATGATGAGGGATTTATTGGTCCTACGAAATCAATAGCCCATTTTTCAAAAGGCTCAATTATAACTTGAGGACATAAAGGCATCTCATTGGTTTGGTTAAGCTGGCCAATTCGTTGATAGTTATCACACCGCTTGACATATTGTTTGGCATCCTTGAACAAGGAAGGCCAAAAATAGTCAGCTCGTAACACTTTGTATGCAGTTCACTTATCAGTGAAGTGACCTCCACATGGTTCATCGTGGGCAGATTTTAAGATATCAAACACCTCTTCCTCTCTTACACATCTATGGATAATGAGATCTGCTCCAGTGTAAAAGAGGTCTCCTTGGATCCAGGAATATGCAACACTTTTCTGAATGATATTCCGCTTTTCACGAGCGGATAAGTGAGGTGGTAATTTTCCAGTGACTAAATAGTTAGCTATGTCAGCAAACCATGGAGATTTTGTTGACACCGCAAAAAGATGTTCATCAGGAAAATCATCATTAACAGGAATTGCTTCACCAGGATTATTTAATCTTGAAAGATAATTTGCTACTACATTCGATTTCCCTGGTCTATCAACAATAGTAATATTAAATTCTTGTAATAATAGCAACCACCTAGTTACCCTACCGCTAGTTAATGGTTTATTCATCAAATATCTTATAGCGGAATGATCAGTATGTACAAAAACTTCATATCTTGTAATATAATGTCTGAATTTATTAATAGAAAAAATTACAGCTAAAAACTCTTTCTCAGTAATAGTATAATTGAGTTCAGCAAGTGACAAGTTCTTACTAATCAAATAAATAGTATAAGGTTATTTTTTTTCTTCCTGTCCTAAAGTTGCACCAATAGCAGTATCTGAGGCATCAGAGGAAATATGGAATGGCAGGGACTAGTTTGGTCCTCTCAAAACTAGTGCTTGAACTAATTTTTCCTTCAATATCTCAAAGGATAGTTGCCAAGATGTAGCCCAAGAAAACTCACTATCTTTAGCCAAATGTCAGAAAAGGGGGGTAACTATCCTTGAGAAATTCTCAATGAATCTCCTATAGTAGCCCACATGTCCTAGAAAACCTCTCACTTCCCTTTGAGTTTTGGGTATAGGAAGACTCGAAATGACTTCTATCTTTGTAGGGTCAACCTGGATACCTTTGTCGGAAATAAGATGACCAAGAACTACTCCCACCTTGCACATTAATCTGCATTTCTTGTCACTCAAGGAAAGATGAGCTTCTTGGCAGCGAAGAATCACTTTTTCTATATTCTTGAGGGCATCTTGTAATGAATCACCAAACACAGAGAAATCATCCATATAGATTTCTACGCATTCAAGGTCAGCAAAAATAGCCAAGGCTACCCTTTGAAAGGTAGTCGAGGCATTACATAGCCCAAAGGGAAGCACTCGGTCAGAAAATGTACCCCATGTACATGTAAAATTGGCTTTGTCTTGATCCTCGGGTGCTAAATGTATCTGGTTATATCCGCTAAAGCCATCTAGAAAAGAAAAGTACTTCTTACTAGCAAGGGTATCAAGTACCTGATTGATGAAAGGAAGGGGGATGTAATCTTTGAGAGTGACTTTATTTAATTATTTGTAATCAATGAAAATGCGCCATCTCCCATCTTTCTTCAGGACTAACACTAATGGAGAGACCCACTGGTTATCAGAAATGGGATAGATAAAATCAGTATCTAAGAGTTTTTTCAGTTCTTCCAAAACAACATCTCTTAGAGCTGGGTTCATTCGCCTTTGGGGTTGTCGGACAGTTCGAGCTCCATCCTGAATATAGATATGGTGTGTACAATTTTCAACATGGATGCCTTTCATATCTTCATAACCCCATGCAAAGGCATTGAGATGGTTTCGCAACAAATTCACAAGCTCCTCTCGTTGAGAAGGGTCTAAGCTTGAACTAATGTACAAGGATTTACCTGGACTAATCTCAACAAGAGTAGTGTCAGGCTCAAGAGAACACAAAGGTGTCGCTAGAGATGGTGATGATGGAGGTAGAGAGTCATATCCTGCCTGAAAATATAGACTAAAAATATAACTCAATGACTCAAAATTAGGCATGGTGTCTAGATTTTTTAGGAAGTCTTGAATCTCACCCTCCTGGGAGGACTCAGCATTTTGATGTATCAAGGAAACAGGCTGGGTCTCCTCATCACTATTGTAGTCTAACCATAAAGTGTCTCGAAGCTCCTGAATAGATCTAGCAGGTGGATATAAGGTGACTTTCTTTCTAGAATCTCCATGGGAAATATACATATCACCATAACAACATCCAATATAAGCATCAGTCGTACAAAGCCATGGTCGTCCCAAGATCAAGGGATGCCCTCCCACATGATTCTTTGGCTAAAGCACAATGAAATCTGTGGGATATTCCCAAGAATCTAAGGAAACGACCACATCATCCAATACTCCTTCTGGCTTGATTTTAGATCTATCTGCCAGTTCAAGCACAGTGGGAGTAGGACGAATATGGACCAATCCAAGTTGATCCATGGTTTGCTTGGTCATAACATTAATGGTTGCCCCTAGGTCTATAAGTACATTGGAGACAAGGACATCACCTATCTGAACAAAGACAACAGGGTTTCCGGGGTCGGTATATTTTTCCATGTTCATACATCCCATCATCAACTCTGTTGCTCTACCAACAAATTGAATGGTTTGGGGTTCCAATCTTCTCCTTCCTGGCTTCTTGAGGCAGAGTTCCCTAATGATTTTTGTACATATGGGGATCTCTTTGATAGCTTGGAGAAAGGGTACCTTTATGAAAAGGTTCCTAAGCTCAGAAGCCAGGCTAGACTCAGGAATTGGGCCTTTCTTCTCCACAACTAACCTTTATGGATAGGGAGGTCTGTTGGAGGAAGATGACGAGGACTTAGAATGTATAGGGATAGGTTGAATGGTGTCATCTTTCCTAGAATGGTCAGGAGTTTCCTCCTCTCCTTTCTCATCGATAATCACCATGGGTTGCTTTTGATTTTCTGAGGTTACTACTTTCCCTGATCTCAATTGAAGATCATTGACTCCAACTGGCATGGTTTGAAATCTGAATGAAGAAAGCAGGGTCATAGAATGGATCATTTGTACCGCTTTATTATTAGGGTTGGGTAAAGGTTGAGCAAGCAACTGAGAAGGTCGAAATGGTGGAGGTAAGGGTAATGGTGGCATATGTTGAATCAGCTGAGGTAATGATGGTTGAGGCATTGAGTAAGGTGCATATGTAGGAGGATATGATTGCATCGGTGCATGATAGGAATTATGTGAATGATGTGAATGGTTTGACCATCTCCATCCTTGTTGCCAAGATTGGGAGGGCTGTCCATATTGATATTTATTCCCATTTTTCCAATGCTTAGAGTGACCGGTGTTAGGACAGGTATATGAGTGTGCATTATAACCAAAACAAATTGGTGGAGGTTCAGGAACCATACCTACACATACCTTTGGAACATGTACATATGCATCACATCCAAATACCCTCAGATGTGAAAAAGAGGGTTTCTTATCAGTCCATACCTCTTGTGGAGTCTTATCCTCCAACGCTGATGAAGATGATCTGTTGACCAGGTAACATGCTATCTCCACCGCCTCTACCTAGAATTCATGTCCTAACTCGGCACCACTGAGCATGCTTCTTGCCCTTTCCATCAACGTCTTGTTCATTCTTTCTGCAACTCTATTTTGCTGAGGTGTATATGGAGTAGTCTTCTGTCGTTCTATACCACACTTCTTACAAAATTTTTCAAATTCCTTACTACAAAACTCTCCACCATTATCTGTCCTCAGTACCTTTATCTTCTTCTCTGTCTGGTTTTCCACCAGCGCCTTAAATTCTTTAAACCTGTCAAAGACTTCAGATTTCTTCTTAAGGAAATATATCCATGTATTCTTTGAGAAGTCATCTATAAATGATACATAGTACACAAACTTACCCAATGATGGAACTTTCATAGGTCCAAACACATCATTGTGCACAAGCTCTAAAATCTGTTTCGCCCTCTTACCACTAGAGGAGAAACTCACCCGATTCTGTTTCCCATATACACAATTTTCGCAGAAATCAAAATCCAGAAAGCTATTACTCATACCTTCTACCATACCTTTACCATGAAGTATTCGAAGGCCCTTCTCTCCAATATGTCCAAGCCTTTGATGCCACAGCATGGTCTTCTCTCCAGAGACCACTAGATTTTTTGCTCCACTTTCAGGAACCACAGATCTGTTGCACCCATCAATAACAGTGCTACCTTGCAGCGTGTACAAAGTTCCAATCCGAACTCCCCGCATCAATACTAGTGCTCCCCGAACCATTTTTCAGGTATCCTTCTCGAACACTATTTTTACACCTGCATCATCAAGCTTGCTTACAGAAATCAGATTTCTGGCCAATGCAGGAATATGCAGAACACCCGGAAGTGTTCTAACCCTTCCACCTTGCAATTTCAACTTTACTTTTTCGCGACCAACGATTCTATTCTTCCTATCACACTCCAAGAAGACATCACCACCATCATATTTCTCATACTCTCAGAACCACTCTCTATGGAGAGTGAACTGAAAGCATACACCTGAGTCAATCAACCATGCCTCATGATCTACATGTGTATTTGAAGAAGCCAAGTACACATCCCCACTTTCATCTGAGGTAGATTTTGCCTTTGCAGAAGGATCACATCAGATCCCTTTCCTTTATCAAGAGCTTTAGATTTACAGTCCCTTTTGTAGTGCCCTTCCTTTCTGCATTTCTAGCACACCACTTTTACAGGTTTTCCTGGAGATTTATATCTCCCTCTAGATTTAGATCTCCCACTCGATGGCTTATTTTTTTTTTCCGTTCTGGGACTGTCCTCATACAGACAAGGCATCACCATTTTGCTTTCCATATGTTTTCGTCTCATCTCCTACGTCAGCAAGGATGAGACTATTTCATCAACATTCAAGGGAGTTGCATTGCTACTTGTTGTAATAACCAGACTATCCCACGAATCTGGTAGAGAACACAATAAAATTGATGCACTTATCTTCATATGAAATTTTAATATCAACAGATGCTAACTGACTTACCACATTATTAAATGCGTTCAGATGCTCTATCACCAAGTCTCCATCTTTCATCCTCAGGTTATATAGTTTTTTTCACAGGAACAATTTATTCACCAGAGACTTAGATTGGTACAAATTCCCTAACTTGTCCTACAAAGCCTTCGACGTAGCTTCCCCTGATACATTCAGCGATACCGAATCTGAGACACACAATCGTATTGTGCTATTTGCCTTCCGATCCAACTTCTTTCATTCTTCATCGAACACTCTCGTTGGTTTAGTACCCGGATCTACCGCAATCAATTGATCTTTATCCACCAATAGATCCTCCATCTTGAGTTTCCACAAATGAAAACTCTGACCATTAAATTTCTTGATCTCTATCTTTCCACTGCTCGCCATCTTCTTTCACCATCAAAATCGATCCCGCAGATCTCCCACTGAACAGGGTCTACCACAGGCCTGAGCAAAACCCCCTAGCAACAAAGGCGTCTCTTTGAAACCAAAACAACTTCGATACCAAATGTAAGTTTTAACCTTGTACAGAAATTACCTGCATACGAATTCTAAAACACATAAAATAAACAATGTGAGAGCATAACACATAAAACACATATACACAGAGATTTTCCGCTAGATCCCAAAACTAGAACTACCAGCTTGATTTTTCATTATGTTCCTTTCAATGTTATAATACATACTTATACATGCCGAAGCATCCAATACCATGGACCGAAAACTATCGCGTTCAATACCATGCACGGAAAACCATCACATCCAAAAAACATGTGCAAAAATCATGTACAAAACCATAGGTGGGTCCGTCCACCTAACATAGGTTTCAAAACCAAAATTTTCATAAAGTGGGGTTACCTACACCCCTCAAACCCCCAAATTAACTACGTCGACTAGTCGTGGAAATAACACAACCCAACATTTAATTCATTATGAATCAGAAAAACTTGAAATATATATATATATATATTATTTAGAATACCCCCGAATTAACTACGTGGACTAGTCATGAAAAGAACACAACCCAACATTTAATTCATTATGAATCAGAAAAACTTGAAAAACATATATATATATATATATATTATTTAGCATTTTTTTTAAATGAAATATATTTAATTTATCCACCACGCTTAGGTTACTTGGCCATGATATTAGCCACACTATGAAATAGAGAAATAAATGTAAATGGAAAATCTCATATTCAATCTTACAAATTCCTTTATAATATATATAATCCTTTATATTTTCATAAATAATTATTAAACAATACTTTTATAATTTTTCATTCAATAAATAATTAATACCCACCTTCTACTTTTCCCTACAAAGGCTTTAAATTAGTAAACTTCAAATTTCACCGCGAGTCTAAACGATAACAGTAGAAGACGAGTCCGATGTGGCTTCGACGCAGATGATTCTAAAGGGACACGCTTGATTGCCTTTTATAAGTTTTGAAAACATGCACTTGAGTATCATACCTTTAACTTATAAGGAATAAGAGAATTCCTGAGCGGAATTGGAATAAGAGAATTCCTGAGCGGAAATTCCGCTCAGGAATTCTCTTATTCCTTATAAGTTAAAGGTATGATACTCAAGTGCATGTTTTCAAAACTTATAAAAGGCAATCAAGCGTGTCCCTTTAGAATCATCTGCGTCGAAGCCACATCAAATTCGTCTTCGTTGGGCTATACGGTAATACTTTCCCTATTCTGGTTATTCAGTTTTTCAAAAATGATTTGGGCAGGTTATACTTTAGATTTAGATTTAGGATTACTCTTCCTCACCTCTTTATAGTTTATCCTTGAAGATTTCAGGAGCCTCTCGTTAACACTCCAATTTGTTTGTTTTGGCAGCATTAGTAGTTTGGCGGAATTGAAAATGTCAGAGAGATTGGCCAAGTGTTTCTTAGAAGCTGTAACTACTGTCATCTCCGAATTGGTGAAGGAAATAATGAGAGAAGCTACTAAAGCTCTTACTCACAAGATAAAAAAGTTGCTTCCCATTGATTTTACTTGGTGGATTCTGGCTGTTTCCCTTTGTTTACTGTTCATAGGCCACAGGCAGGGCCTCCCCCATGGCTTAACATGGGATTTGGGCATTGCCCTTATGATAATTGTGATTTCACTGGTAATGGAAGGACTGTAATACATGGATTTTAGGGCCATGATCATCTGGGAGATGTTAGTTGTTTAGCTGTTGCTGTTATGTAATCTTTATATTGTCTCCATATAATATTATACAGATTTTTCTCTCTGAAAAATGTGCAATCCTTGTGGATCTACTGTGCAACCTAGCTGTTATTGTTTATGTGTTGACTCTGTTGCATTGCAGATTAATTTGATCCTTTTTCATACTTCTTCGTGATTGATTTCATTCCCCTTTTTTTGAAGTTTAGTTTAGTTTTGCTTTTGCTTTTGTTTTTTAATTAATTTAATTGAATTTAAGATTAAATAAATATTAAATAATGCAATTTAAAAAAAAAAAAATATGGTGTGCTTGAATCAATTTTCTTACTGTACTTATTTCTATTTTTCAAAAACCCAATAAATTCCTCATCCTTTGCCATGAAATTCCCCATGCCCACCAGACCATACTTTAGCTTTTTCCCCATTCATTGACTACCTATCGAAATGGAAGCCCTCTCAAGCTGGGTTGAACGAACCCCTAAATCAACCACTCCTGTGCTGGCTTCCCTGCGAGAGCGGCTGGCCAAGGGCAGTCCAACTCTTTAATATTTTCTCACATGGAACCACAGAACCTTGGGCAAAATCCTAACTCTGTGAATGTCGGCATGCCGCAGTTCAAGGATCAAAGCAAAATAAAGGAATTGAAACCCCTCAACAAATCAAACGTTCGAAACCCCGTTCTCTCAGCAGGAGGCTGAGGAGGTCAGGAGTTTTTTACAATGAGGACAATCGCCAAGAAGAAGGTCAGGAGTGTTTTACAATGAGGACAATCGCCAAGATCAGTCTTAGCCATTTTTCTTTGTTTACCACTAGACACAGCCCAAGACCGTTTTTGCATTGACATGAAGTAGGATTTGAGGTTAGGTAAACCGGGTATGGTGTTCAGGGACTACAATTGAGTTCACTAACCTTGGTGTCATGCGACTTCGTAAAGTGATGTTGATTATTATAAAAATATTTATAATGGTTAAATGATTAATTTAATTTTTGTTAATATAATTTGAAAATTATTATAAAAATTATTGTTCGTTTTCACCACCAACCACATCGACAGGCTCGACCCCGCGCTTCTCCGGTCTGGTCGCATGGACAAACACATTCTCCTCTCATTCTGCACTTTTGGGGCATTCAAGATTCTCGCCAGCAATTATCTCTCCATTGCAGACCATGAGCTCTTTCCCGACATCCAAGATTTAATGGAGGCCGCTCAGATGACACCTGCGGATGTAACCGAACATCTCATGAAGAAGGCTGAGCATCCCACCACTGCCCTCCGGGACCTAATTCAAGCTCTTCGCGAGGCCAAAGAAAGGATAGCTAGTGGCCCTTGAAGGGCATATCAGAAGAAAATGCTTCTGCAACAGAGGACCAAGTGTAATGTCAGCAAAGTAGGTGAACACATCAATATTTGCTTCGAATTCGGATATCCAGTAGAGGTTATCAACCGCATAGCAGATTCACTGGAAGAAATTTTCATTCCTATTACTACTTGAAGTCAAATTCATATTGTACTCCGTTTTTCTCTGGTTTACTTTCGACTGAATTACAATGCATTGGGATTAATTTATGCACCGACCAACATCGCAGGTCGAAAATTAATCCCAAATCATCCATAGATTGTAGCCTTAGCCAAAATGCTCAAGATAATCCTGTCCTCGGGCAGGAAGCGTTAATGGAGTCCCACCTCATCTTTAGAGCCTCCAAAAGGTAACTGGTCGGACTCCTGTAGCTTTCCAAATATCTTCGGTGGAGTCCATGAGTGAACATATGTTATACACGTGATCTACTCTTCCTGGTTGTCCTCCATGGTCAACCTCACCTTGAGTTCGATCACATCACTTCCTTTAAGCGAGTTAAGAGATTTATTAGTTTCGTAGAGCCACCTAAAGATGTGACAGGATATGTATTCTGTATTTATTTATTGTACCCTTTTTTTTAACATGGGAATAAAGTCTTTTTTAACCAAGTTAAATTGTGATTTGATTTAACTTTTGTATTTACAGTTAAAGATTAAATATTTATAGATCGAGTGGGTCTTAATAATTTATTAATATGGTTGAGTAATCTAACGATTATTAATATTTTAAAATGGTATTGAAATTAAAATTTTCAAATTATATTAACAAAAATTAAACTAATCATTTAACCATTATAAATATTTTTATAATAATCAACATCCTCATGCGACTTGGTCTGCCACAGTTCTGAAATTCTAGAATTTAAAGGGTGTGATGACGATAGAACGTGGTTCTATTTAGCTCGTGCTGGCAATTTTGTTCCTCAATGTATTGTTTTAGGTGATTGTTCTGTTGTTTACAAGTGTTTGGAACTATCTTGATCATCAACGCCTTTGGAGCTTTGGTAAAGCGAGAGCCGGTTGACGTAACATGGTGCAGATGATAAAGGGGAAATAAATTGCACATGTTGTTTATAACTAGCATTTGCACCAGATGTTGCAAAGGAAACGCCGTAAGGCATAAAATGCAGAAATCCATTATCCATGTAGTGTGTGCATTATTGAAGAAGGTGGATATCTCTAAATTTGTTAATTTGTTGCGAACATTTATGTTGTTGCATTGCTAATTTATTTAGAATCTACTACTACCTCCTTGGAATATAATTGTAGATATGGGTCTCCTGATCTCTTGTAAACATTCTAATTTGATGATTGTTATAGCTATGCATCCCATGAATACTATGGAGATTTTAACGCAAACCTTAAAGCATAATGAACAAAATTGATGCGGCTATGAATTTTTCCAACCTTCAGTCCTCTGATTGTGAACTCTAAGCCACATTTCAAGTTTACCAAAGCAAACCCCAAAGCATAATGAACAAAATTGATGCCGCTATGAATTTTTCCAACCTTCAGTCCTCATCTGATTTTGAACTTTGGCAAGAGACCTTTTAATAGTAGGCTAAAAGATTATTTTGAATGTCTTACAAGTCACAAGTGGGACAGGGGACTAGTTCGTTATGGTATATGGGATCTAGAGAATTATCAAAATGGATTTACAATGCGGAGAAAAGATTTGCAGGAAGCTTGAAGCTGGAATTCAATGCCGAGGCCACATCATGTAAGAGAACGAAAGATATGTAATTGACAAGTTTAATATAATAGCCGATGAGGGGAGGTTCCCCTAGTTAACTTATGACACCAAATCAAGAGGTGAATTTAGTCGTTGTACTTCTACTTCCTTGAAAAGCTTGTATGGAGATGAGATTGATGCATGATTAGGTTATTTTTCCTTCTCAACTCTGTATGTGGAATTGGGTTTTCTAGCTTTGAATAATGAGGCAAGGGAAGTTTTCATGAATTGTAGATTGTAGGTTATTTTAGGAATAAAGACATTTCTGTTTGGGAAATGGTTGTCTCATGTTTGATTGAATTACACATCATTGAGACTTTACTAAAACATCCAATAATATTAACATTTATTAGAATTTTGATGATTTGCCTTATTTTGAAGTCACTCCAAAATGCTACACGTGATCATTGTTCACAGTGTATTGGACCATAGTCTTTGATAAAATTGTTTTACAACTCATGCAACTGCTACTGCCTCTTTAATTCTTTTCATTTGAAAATTGCACCATTTAAGCTCAGCCATATTCTGGTGATGGAACATATAAATTTTACTATACAATCCTCCCTGCTACCATCTCTAAATCCTGCAAGTACTTAGCAAGGCTCCCCACACCCCACCATTTAAGCTTAGCCATATTCTGGTGATGGAACATATAAATTTTACTATACAATCCTCCTTGCTATCATCTCTGAATCCTGCATGCACTAAGCAAGGCTCCCCACACCCGAAAATCAATTTTCAAGGGAATATTTTTAATAACGGCATGTGCATCATCCAGTTGCCCTGCAAGACGAGAAGATCGACCATACAGGCATAATGATATAGCCCAAGTGTGATACAATAAGAACAAACTGGCAATATCGTTTCAGCTAAATTTGGTGAGCTCAGAGGTTTGTTTGCCTCTCAAGCCCAATTATTCATGCTCTAGAATCTGAATTGGGCAAAATTTACTGATCCAATGTTGTAAAGTTGATGATCGTTGAGAAAAGATCCATGAACATAAGAGCAAACTTCATGATTTGATGGGACCAAAATCCACATAGTCCAAGTAATTTATCTATCATTCAAAAAGGATTTTTATTCAGATGACTGAACATTGTCCAAGTAAACTTATCATTATCATTCAAGAAGATTTTTTCAGAGAAGGGAAAGCGTTGCAAAACAAGTAATTGGTTTTCAAGCCATTATAAATATGTCTGTCCAGAACAGTTGGTTAATCATGTTTTTTTTTTTTTTTTTGATCACACAAACACAAACAAACCATGTAAGAGCTTCTGCAATGATATCCAAGATGCAAAAGAAGACCAGACATAATATAAACACAGCGCATTTTTGAAATTTTAGCAAATAGAAAGAGTTATGAAGTTTTTCTTCATGACAGGATATATTATTCTATACATAGAAGGTACATCAAAAGTTAATTCAACAGTCAAAATAGAAATTTGACTATAAGGGTAGTTCTTCAGTCAAGTAGTGGAAATTGGCTAGCTTTGAGGCAAAAACCGTGCAGACAATGTGTGCTAGGCATGCTTTTGAAACTTTTGAAAGCCAAGTTTTAACACAAAAGGTAGATTTTCTTTCCAATGACAATAATCTTCACCATGCTTATGCACTACACACCCTTTTTTCCATCAACACCTTCGGCAAGATGAACTACTAAAGCATAATAACTGCATGCTGCCATGTTTTCAGGTTTGACTATTTACATATATGTACACCCAATGTGGAAGGGCATAATTTTATAGCACAAGAATTTTGGATAACTAGACTGCAATAGAAAAACAAGAAAGTGCCTTCTCTCAAGAACACAGTCTCCTGTCAAGGGAAGTCACTTGGAAAGGGATCACTCACATTTGCATACAGAAGGAAAAGCATGAAAATAAAATGCTATACAACAAATGGCCATAATTGATGGATAAATTTTGCACAGTGCCTAGGAGGCCCATCTCAAGGACTATCAAGAATCAAATGATCCAATGGCAGCCGTGTCATAAACTTGAAAGGGATCTGTTTCAACACCATAGTCCATCAAAGTTCCGTCTTCCAGTTGATCATCACGGTCATACACAAAATCAGGAATCTCAATTTATCCCTTCCTAATGTAATCCCAGATAAATTCTAGACGATTTACATACTTCAGTTTCCAGTATAAACAACATAACACATCAAAAACTGTATGAGCACATCTGCAACAATAGATCTAATGAATTATTTGAATCAAAATGAAAACTCAACTTAATACTCACCCTAAACTCAAGAAGAAACAGCCAAGGGTTGCAAAAAACAGTCTTGACTGAAGCCCCGAATGTAGGAAATACACCACCTGAAGCCTTTCCTTAAAAGCCAGAGGAAGTTATTCCTAGATCAACCACAAAGTAGACACACCAGGGCAGTTTTCACTCCTTTGAACAGAGGTATGAATGTAAACAAGACAGTAAGGCCCTTCAAGTATTTCATTTGAGATCTTATTGTAAACATATTTTTGTAGCCTACAAGAGGAGCTGCAGACATAAATATAAACTTCATCTCTTAATGGAAGGTGTGGATAATCTGAAAAGGGAGATATATGGTAGAGTCCAAATTTTTATTGCTGATTTATTTAACATTCTTCAAAAACAATTCATAGTTTATATAAACGGAAAAAATCCCAATCTGAACTGAATTGAAATAGAAAACATGGAATGGCAATAGGTTCAATGGAGCAATCAGTTTACAGACAGAACTCAACCACTAACAATCCACTTTGGAAACAAACCACCTTCACACAATAAACTAATTCGACTGAATTTTTAATGTGCCAACCAATTGGTAAAAAACATTGAGCTACAAGAGGTGTCGTTACCAGACAGCTTAATAAACTTATCAAACACAATAATCCTTTTGTAGTATCGATTAATAACCATAAAAACTAAAACCTTAAAAGTCTACTCTGGCAATTTCAAGATGGCTCAGGGGTCACTACAATATAGTTGTATCCTTGTGGTAAAATGGAAAATCGAATTGTTCATTGATTTCAAGATGGCTCAAGGGTCACTACAATATAGTTGTATCCTCATGGAAAAATGGAAAATGAAATTGTTCATCGATGGCATGGAATTGAAATAGTGTTGGCCTAGGTTGAAGATATGGCACAGTGCTTGGATATAGATACAAAGAAGAAAGAGGAAGAATATATTGCAAAAATGTTAAACAAGACCTTATATTATTATGCACGCAGAAAATGAAACCACAAGCATAACAATTCTAGGAGAATTTATGCAATGGCAACTACAATAGAAGTATAGATGAAGATACAAAGGGAGAAAGAGTGGAAGAGGAAAAACCAAATTCTATGTATTAGAGATGGAAGAAAACTCTTAGCCCAACACCAATAACTTCTTCACTCTACCAGCAATATGAACTCTTAAATATATTCTTCTGTCCAATATGATGTCTTAAATATATACTATTGTCTGAAGCATACTTTTCTTAGGCAAAGTTGCTCACAAATTCGCTACCTAAACATTCATTATCATTCTATGAATGTGTTCTGATAACATATTTCTATAGATATGGGTTGCATCTACTCTTTTCACGGTTTGTATATTAGTTTATATGCCTTCGTCTTACCTTTGGGCAGGCGCAACAGGCACAATATCAGTTCAAAAACACAGCTTAATATTGCAGCCAATCCAGTCATTCGGCAAGGTTGGGGCCTTATGCTTTTTAGTTGTCTTTGTTAGTTTAAACTAATACCAAGGAATTCAATTCTACAATTATATTATATGGGCACACAGAAAGACCCATTAGCCCTGATTTTGCAGTATATGAAGCCCACATTTCTGGGCTATCTAATTACTAATGTAGGTGGACTTGGAATAGAGATGACTGCTAAAATCTAATTATCACTGTAGTTTGACTTGGACTGGCATTACTTGCCAAATGTTTTGAAACTTAGGCTATCTAATTACTAATGTAGTTGGACTTGGAATAGAGATGACTACCAAAATCTAATCATCACAGTAGTTTGACTTGGACTGGCATTACTTGCCAAATGTTTGGAAACTCAAAGGAGCAATCTGGTCGAATAGCAAGAGACGTTTTGGCAAGTTTTAGACTGAAGTTTGTTGTTTCACTTTCAACTACATTTCAGTGAATAATCGCTCGGCGAAATTCAGAACCGAAGGTCAATTACCAGTAAATATTGATCCTACCGAAGGTATTTTCAAGGTATTTGGGAAATCGGTAATTATAACTCGCAATTATTGGTACCACTAAGATAATTGAGATAGCATAGCATCGTTGATAAGAAAAATCCTTGATATGATAGCTCACAGACTATATTAGAGTAAATCGAATAATGTAGGTGTGCCATTAATAAAACAAAAGACCAAGTAATTTCGACATGTTCATAAAAGAAACCATATATGACACAGTTAACCAAAAGAAGTAAAGATTACAATGAAGATCAGGGCATCTTGCCTTCAAGGGAGTGTTTACTAAATTCTCAGGATTAAACATGTGGTCCTATGCTCACTCAGAATGGTCCTACTCCTATGCTAGCTGGCAGCAAGGTATGACCTGGTTTTTTATTATGGCAGAACACACCTAATACTGTTTGTAACTTTTTTTACAATATTAATACATAAGTAATTTAGATTTTTAAAAAAATGCAATGTTAGGGAATTACATTTAGGCAAAGTTGCTCACAAATTCGCTACCTAAACATTCATTATCATTCTATGAATGTGTTCTGATAACATAGTTCTATAGATATGGGTTGCATCTACTCTTTTCACAGTTTGTATATTAGTTTATATGCCTTCGTCTTGCCTTTGGGCAGGCGCAACAGGCGCAATATCAGTTCAAAAATAAAACTTAATAATGCAGCCAATCCAGTCATTCGGCAAGGTTGGGGCCTTATGCTTTTTATTTTCTGTGTTAGTTTAAACTAATACCAAGGAATTCAATTCTACAATTATATTATATGGGCAGACAGAAAGACCCATTAGCCCTGATTTTGCAGTATATGAAGCCCACATTTCTGGGCTATCTAATTACTAATGTAGTTGGACTTGGAATAGAGATGACTGCTAAAATCTAATTATCACAGTAGTTTGACTTGGACTGGCATTACTTGCCAAATGTTTGGAAACTCAAAGGAGCAATCTGGTCGAATAGCAAGAGACTTTTTGGCAAGTTTTAGACTGAAGTTTGTTGTTTCACTTTCAACTACATTTTAGTAAATAATCGCTCAGTGAAATTCAGAACCAAAGGTCAATTACCAGTAAATATTGATCCTACCCAAGGTATTTTCAAGGTATTTGGGAAATCGGTAATTAGAACTCGCAATTATTGGTACCACTAAGATAAATGAGATAGCATAGCATCGTTGATAAGAAAAATCCTTGATATGATAGCTCACAGACTATATTAGAGTAAAGCGAATAATGTAGGTGTGCCATTAACAAAACAAAAGACCAAGTAATTTCGACATGTTCAAAAAAGAAACCATATATGACACAGTTAACCAAAAGAAGTAAAGATTACAATGAAGATCAGGGCATCTTGCCTTCAAGGGAGTGTTTACTAAATTCTCAGGATTAAACATGTGGTCCAAGCTCAAACAGAAATATACCAGGAATAAGCTTGGGCCATGAGATTGAAAATCTATAGGCATTTACTCCCATCACAGACATTAGATCAATATCCTCCTTCAAAACCCACATGAAATTTTGCATCAGGTTGATACCCAAATCATCTAGGAGTTTAACTATTGATACATTAGTATGAAAACAACAATAATGGGGTTGGACATGCACATAAAGCTTGAGGATGGCTTACAAGTAGCCACTGCATATAGGTTGTCCTAGTGACATTTACTGTTCTTAGATTTGCAGATAATAATACCTTGTAATGACGGTATTGATCAACAACTACATCTTCCTCCTTCAAAACCCACATGAAATTTTGCATCAGGTTGATACCCAAATCATCTAGGAGTTTAACTATTGATACATTAGTATGAAAACAACAATAATGGGGTTGGACATGCACATAAAGCTTGAGGATGGCTTACAAGTAGCCACTGCATATAGGTTGTCCTAGTGACATTTACTGTTCTTAGATTTGCAGATAATAATACCTTGTAATGACGGTATTGATCAACAACTACATCTGCATTACCTCCATCCACAGTAATCCCTGAAAATACAGTTAAAACAAACAATAGCTACTTCCAGCCTTGGCCTTCAAAGTCCCAAAGTAAAGTAAGGAACTGAGTAGAATGCAAATGAAGGGATGAATGAAGATATGTGATGAAACAAACCTTCCCTTCCCTGTTGAGTTTACCGAGGCCATTCTCAGGGCGAGGACCTGTGAGAGTACCGTTACACTGCTTATCCAACAACCCCATTGCTCTTATTTCTCCCTCTATGTAAACATATAGGGTTATTCAGAGTTAGTGATACTCAAATCCTAGCAACCGAAATGGGAGATACCGCTTACTTGAAATTTAATAGCATCATGATGGAGGGTTACGAAACCTTAGCACTTCTATTGATTCTGAAATTGCCCACTAGGTCAACTGAAACTCTTGCCCCTGCCTCTGTCATTGGCCCTGCTGCATCCTCTGTCACTGCTTGTCTTAATGAAATTAGCCATGCCACTGGATCTACTAAATCTCTGTTTGTCACTAGTAGTGCTTAAAGAAGGGCTGTTGCTGGAACCCAGTAAACAGCTCCAAGTCCTGAGTAAAGAAGGTCTCAGAATTTGTTGCGCGATAGTCTCCACCTCTCACAGAAAAATAAACATACCAAACAGATGACAATGGACAAGACAGCCACGTAGATAATGAAGAAATAGATTGAATTCGGCGAGAGGATGAGTACAATGTTGGATTTTTTGATGCCAAGGTCGGTTAACCAACGGCAAGTGACTTTACACTCTACCATAGTTGGGGAAATGTGGTGGTTTCCCCAGTGGCAGAGTCGATGAGGGCTATGCGGCCATTGTGGCGAAGCAAGGAGACGTAGGTGGGGAGATCCAGGAATTCGTCTTGGGAAATCCACTGGTTTTCGATTGCTGTAATAAGTTTGGTTGGAGCTGCAATATCCGATGCGTACATCGATCTGGACCTTCGCTTCAGCTTCCCAATGAACGGTTATAACCATTCAACTCCCTTCTTTTAATCCAATGATTGACAATACTATAATCGTCTAACACATTGATCTAACGGCACAGATGGATGACAGGTAGATTTTAGGGAAGTTTATTTCAGAGGGGAATGCCTTACGGCGTAATAAAAATAAAGGGGAAAAGTTTTTTTGAACTCAGTGGTTGAACCAGCTTTAAGGATAATCATTATTGGCTACTATATGTGAATGTATGTTGACTCATCTTTGTTATTAAAAAATCAAGCTACAGGTTGCTTGGTGGTTCTTCATAAGGAGGAGGTTCCTATGAGGTAGGATTTCACCCCCTACCAAGTGCCTCTAGGTCTTGGACCACTAACACATTTCCTTACATCCTAGGATGATGAACTCTTAGCTTTTAGGGCATAGTTCAAGTCCAAAAAAAATTAAAGAAGATGAGCTCTTAACTTTTAGGGCATAGTCCAAGTCCAAAACAAATTCAAATGGACTTGAATTATTTTTAATGGTTTTATTACATGGAAATGTGCTTTACACTCATGAAATGAAGTGATGTTATGGTGAAGCATTCAATCAAATCATAATAATAATAAAACAACATAATGTTGACTTAATTAAAATACTAATAATAATAATAAAACAATGCAATATTAACTCAATTTAAAATAATAATAATAATAAGTTTATTTAATTCAATTTGTTATATTGTAATTTTATTTTTATTATTACAAACAATATCTTGGAGAGTAAATTCATAATATGCATATGACATTAAAAGAAATTTAAATATGAATAATTCATAACTATGGTATTTCATAATTCTATTTTTAAATTTAATTAATAAATATATAATTAAAGTCTCGTGGCAACTCAATTGGTTAATATGAGAAATGTGAAATCCCATTGTTGTGAGCAAAGGTACGAGGAGGAGGACATATTGTAAGGTCACAAAAATAAATAAATATATAATTAGAGAGAATAAAGACCTTTGTTCATGTTGCACTTCCTACTTATTGCATATCTAAACTGACATATGAAGACCTTCCAAAATACTCTAAAAAATAAAACATACTTGCAATACATAAATTAAGAAAAGCAAAACATTCTTTTGATCAAGGAGTAGTAACTAAGCCTGATTCTTCACAACCCCTATTTCCCCTTGCCGATTGAGAAAAGATGTTGTATGCTCCATAGTTGTGGTGATGTAATCGAGCTGATAGGTGATATCCTCTTTCTCCTTGACAACTAGGGTCTTTGATTCGCCCTCCATGCTTTCACTTACACTTCGTATTGCTTTGTCGCCCGTGGAGTTTCACTTCCAAACATGAACCTTTGCATTGAGGATAATGACCATGTATATCTTATACAACCTTTCTCCTTTCTTGCCCGCTCTCATCAATGCATGCATTCAGTTCATTCCATTATCCATACATTCTTTACCTGATTCATCACCACTGTAACTCTTTACCAATAGCATTACTCAATTGTGCTTGCTTCACCTTATAAATGGAGACAACATACTGCAGCTCCCTCTTGCATTTACTAAGGTTAACTCTAGGCCTCGAGCTGTCCAAAGCCTCGTCATCATTCACATTCCTTCTCCATGTTTTTGAAAGAGCCCGAGTCCTTACATTAAAGAAGAGTCGCCAATATTTTGTGGGATGATTCTAGACGATCACGAGATGAAGACAAGGTGTGATGTGAGGTCATTATGACTCCCAATAACTTATTATTCCATTATTTTCTCTTAATCCAATCATTGCACAAAATGATTGACATTTAGTTTCGAATCTCATGGTAGAGGCTTAAAATACTATTGTTATCACCCTGGGCCAACATCCCTTGTTCCATGGGGATTCCTTTATTAGCTAAGGCATCTGTGTTGGAATTCAGATTCCTTTTGACATAATGAAACTCAACTATCTTAAATTCCCCTATTTGCATTTTATCCTTTCGAGAATTGGGTTTTGAACAAGGATGGAATTTTCTTTAAGTTTAACCACTTGTTGAATGACTATTATGGAGTCCTTAAATACCATCAATTGCTAAATTTTCCTTCAAAATAGGTAGCTCTAGCCCGAGTCACAAATCCAAAAAAATTTATTGGTTATTTGTAGCACTCCTCAAGCTCAAGCATATTGAATCTCAATTTCTTTATCAGGGCAATAGATAGCCCCTCCCACTCCTGCCTCCCCCAATAATAGCTGCAACTTATGATCCATTTTACCATATAAATTAAAATAATGATTTCTCATATTTGTAACTATAATATTTTAAAATTTCATATTTGAATTTAATGGTGTGTGTGGATGGATATCCAATCTTACTATGGAATGTTCTTTTCACAAAATGTTAACTTGTCTTAATGTCTTAAGAAAATACATTTGTGGAATTCCCAAGCCTATTTAATCTTAGATTTGATATGGATCTCAACATTGGAAAGATCAAGGTTGTGTATTTGAGTTCCAACAATTAATACAATAGCCATTTGTACTGTGTGGACACGTGATCTAAGGGATAAAAAATATGCTCAAAATCAAGGTGCTTAAAATCTCCCGAAAATGATGCCAAATTGTAGATCTCATCGTTATGATTCCAATGACGCTTAAATCACCTGAATCTGGCATTGTACAATAAAGTTATCGCATTCTGAAGTTTTTGGCAAATAGGAAAAAAAGTCAACTTATACTGTTGATTGGGAAGTGTAACGATGCCACGTGGTAGTCCGTCTGCTGACATGATGCTGACGTTAGCAGGGTGACTGTGCAATATAGGTGTCAGACAGGCCAATCCCATGAGGATAAGTGACGCGTGTTTATTGGTTCACATGATTGTGGTTGGGCCAATCACAAGCCACCACGTGGCCCAATGAAAGGTTGTCATGTGGCCCTATGGAAGACTGCCACATGGCCTAATTTTCGGTGCCAAAATTTTGTTTGTTTGACCAACCAAACTCCATGGGGTTCGACCCCATGACTTGAATTCCAAAAGTCGCGCGCCTTACGATTACACCACGTGTCGATTCTTGTTACGAATGATGTGCTAGTTATTAATATAGTAATATGGTTGGCGTGTTGGGGGTAGGGTCAGGCCCAGTACAGAGCCCTATGGTGGTATCATGTCCGTGGGCAAAGCCGGAAGGGGCAGGGCATATATCCCTAGCCCCGGGTTCTATTATATCACGTAACTGTTAGTGGTAGGTACAGAGAGGGGCGGGCGCATGGCACCTTGCCCTCGCCCACTAGACGGTTTCATTCCAATCACGTGACCAAGAGAGGGGTCCGATAGGTGCATGGCCTTTGGCCAGCGCCCCGCGGTCACATTTGTTAACATACGACTAACTCGGGAGTGGAAGAATAGGGGTGCAAAGTCAAATAAATTGTCTGACAATTTGCACTAAAATTGTTGGGTTTTGTGGTCAATCCCACCACCTATAACTGCAAAATTATTGTTTCACTAGGCTGCCAAAGCTAAATTTCATTGCCAATTTTGACAGAGGGACGAATTTGCAGAACAATTAGTAGAGAACTGAAGAATGTGGCATAACTTGCCCATTTTTAAGCCTTTTTGAACCCAAGAAGAGCCTACATAGGGGTTTTTGGGTGTTCTAGACTAAATGGCAGTGTTATTTTTGCAATTTTTGCAATTTGAGCATTGTATGTTTATGTAATTACACATTCAAGCATAAAATTTAAAGGGCCAACATTGGAAACTAGACCTAGAGATGTATCCCAAGAGGTGGTGAACTCCATCATTAAATTGTTTTTTTTGTGATGTTGCATGTTGTCTATTTTTCATTGTTAAAGTCTGCAAAAATTAACTTAGTCTATGTGTTTTTACAATATCAATCCATTGCCCATAAGGCATAAACTAGCTTGCAAACTTTACATGAAACCTTCAACTTTAATTTTAGATCAGTTTGGTATTAGAGCATGGTTGTTGTGAAGGTGTGACAGTTTTTGCAAGTGTTTTCTGTAATGACTACAAGGTCTACATTGAGAAGAGGAGAATGAGTGATTGAAGAACTAAACCCTCAAATTGGTTCAAGGAAGTCACAAACCCCACCAATTATGGCACATGAAGAAGGACATAAGCTGATTTATGAAGATGAGAGAGATTTTAGAAAGACTTTCAATGATATGTCTAAGATGGTGAAAGTGTTGTACAATGAGAGGACAACAAGGTTGCAAGGAGAAAGTTCAAATCAACTAAAAGGTAATGGTCATGATGGGAGAAATAATCCACCTTCATCTCCATCCTCACCTCCTTCAACACCTAGACATACTCCTTCTATATCTCCAAAAGGACATGCTAAGACACCTCTTCTTAAGCTTGATGTCAAGTTTGGATTGCCTATGTATAATGGGGAAGTAAATGTTGAAAAGTTGGATAATTGGGTTTTTCAAATTGAATTCTATTGCAGGATTCAAAAGATTTATGATGATGTCACTAAGATCCAACTTGCTTCTCTTCACTTGGAAAGTGCAACACTCATCTGGTGGGAGGCCATAACTCAAGAAGTTTTGAATAAAAGTCGTAAAATTCTCTCTTCTTGGAATGAATTTATAGTTGCATTAAAAAGGAATTTTTATCCATTAGCTTACATGCAAAATAAATTATGGATTGAAATTTTTTTATACAAGCTAATGGTCAGAGTGTCCAAAGTTACATAAGACATTAGAAGAAGAACTCTAATCTTGGGTGTTGATTTTTCTTCACAAGAAATTTTTGTTAAATAAATAGGTGGATTACATAATTATTTGAGACATACTATACTTATGTTTAATCCCACCAATATAGATGAAGTATGTGTTCAGGTAACTCATTTTGAATCAAGAGGCAAGAATGTTCCTCAGGATACTAGAAAGAAACCTTTTAAATCCAGAGACAAAGGAAAGGGGAAGTTTAAACGCAAAGGAAAAAGAATGCTACAGTCAAGAAAGAGTGAGAGAAACTTACTTGTAAATATTGTTCAAAATAAGGCGATGGTGAGGACCACTATTGGAAATTACATCCAGAAATGAGACCAAATAAGTTCACTAACAAGGGGAAACAAAAGATTGCTGCTACAACTCAACAAGATCTAGGATTTGGTTCAGGTGATGAAACCAAAATCGCAACCATGGCAATGAATGGTACAATTTCTAATGCAAGTACTATTTCTTGTAGTAAACCTATAGAATCTCAAAACGATAAAGAAAGAAGTGAGCTTTTCCATATCAAAGTCATTACAAGACATACAAAACCCCTCAACAACAAAGGCATCCCCTTGAAGCCAAACCAGCTTTGATACCAAATGTAGGTTTTAACCCCATATAAAAATTACCTGCATATGAATTGTAAAACACAGAAAATAAACAATGTGATAGCATAACACATAAAACACATATACACTGAGATTTTCCCCTGGATCCCAAAACCGATACTACCAGCTTGATTGTTCATTATCTTCCCTTCAATGTTACAATACATATTTATACATGTTGAAGCATCCAATACCATGGACCGAAAAACCATCACGTCCAAAACCATGTGCAAAAACCATGCAAAAAATCATAGGTAGGTCCGCCCAACCTAATATAGGGTCCCAAAAAAATTTCCCCGGGACGCTGCCCCAGACCCCATAGAAGGGGGCTACCCGCCCCCCTCAAACCCCCTAGATAGTGGGGGTTAACTATGTGGGCTAGTCATGGAAAGAATATAACACAAGGGAACCCATTGCACTGGTGTGCCATGCTACCTAAAAAATATATTCATTCTCTTGCTCATCTGGTCGCAGAGATAGATCGTGCTTTCAATCACTTTAACCGTAAAGCACTCGATAAATAAATTCTGAAATTACGAAAAGCACTCGATGAATCCGTTGAATAGTTTCACACATGCTTTTGTAATCTTGCATACTAATTTCCCGAAGATGAAATTGATTGGGAATTTCTCGATGGAATATTTGCGTATCTTCTTTACATATTCGAAAATCTGCAATTCTTGAAATCATTCGAATCCCGCTCAACATACCTTGGTGAGGGAGTTTCACAATAACAGGCACACACAGTTGTTGTCACAAGTGACTATTCGCCTTCACCTCATCAAACAACTCCACCACTGTAGAGTGATGTGGGAGAAAATGCACACACATTGGTTGAACTGTCACATCCTCCCACCCCACCTACTCTTGGTATCTGCACAGATTTGGCTTGCAAGCCTGTTGGTTGTCACATGGATTCATTCCCTCAAACTTCATCCCCACATTCTATTGATCCTACGGATTGTATTGTCTTGCGCTCTTACGTTCTGGACTCCTCACCTGCTGTGAACAAGGATCAAGTTGTCGACGGAGTTGGTGTTATGCAGTCAACCTATGCCATCATTCATGATGAGTGTGTGCGGAAATCTAAAGAAGAACCCGCGGTGAAGGATGACTCCATTCCATCCAGGCCTCACCCTCTCTATCCTAACGTCCCTTATGATTCTTCCACTGTTGATTTCCCCTATGAAAACTCATTTCCGAATGTTTTTACTTCCGATCGTTCACAAGAACTTCGGATGTTAGTCTGTCATTACATTGCGGAGAGGAAACATCTTCCTCTAAAAATATGTCCAATCTGTCATCTGTCATTTCTGAAAACAAATCGGGTGAACATCCTACAAAAATCCTGAATTTTCTAATCCTAGTTGTCATGATCTCTCTACTTCTTCATTTAATCACGATGTTGATTCAATCATTGTTAATCTATCTAAGACACTGGTCTACGGTGATCTATCTGTTGACCAAGTCGAAACCCCCCAGACTGTCAAGGAACTTCAGCCCAAGCTGATGGTTATGTCAGGTCCTTGCTATCCTGGGAATGGTTTCACTTCCGATCAAGAAATTGTTGAAACATGCAAGGCTCCTCATCACTCTCTGTTGTGCATTAAAGATCAACCAAACACCCAGATTTTGATTCCTCCACTCGAACTACACGATCCCATCTCTCATGCATTGGAGGAATATTACACAGCAAGCAAACTTGCACAACGTAAGTGGTCTACCTTTCTCATGTTTGCTTGCTTGTCACAGTCAAGAGAATGCATAGACTCAACATTTGCACGCAGTGTAGCATAACACCATGGAAAGTCCACATAGTGCGTGTCATGCACTTTCACTCATTTTTGTTCTGTGGAAGTTGGTAAGCTCGGAGTGTGTCCGTCTTCATCGTTATATCTTTCAAGCTTGCTGGTTTACGCAACTGCGATGTTCGCAAACCATGCCTTCACCAACATGGGTCGACCAATGCGTCGGTGGCTACATTGGAATTATCACTTCACGTGAGACAACCCATGCACTGTTAGCTTAGGAGTAGGAGTAGTGTTTGCTTTTGAGTTGTTTGCTTGCATGCATGTTTGCTTCTTTATTTATGTATTTGCTTGCTTTCTTGTTTTCTTGCTTACTCGCTTTGCATACGAGTTTTCTTCTGCTTCTTGCTTTGCTTTTTGTTTTATTTGCTTGTTTATGTTCGTAGGTTAGTTTCACATGGACTATGTGTCACTCTTGTAAAAAGATAGGTGAAGTACAAGAGGACTTGTGCAGTGGTCAATACTTGGTTATTTGTCATCTTGCCTCTGTATGAATAACTCGTTATCTTTAGTCCATGATACATGGATGGAAAACATGTACTGTTCTAAGTGAACCTTGGTGAAAACACAACCCTTTGCACGCTAACTAGTATCACCTACTCTAGTCGGTTGTTTTTGGGTTAAGCCTTGTTAGCTCAGTCAAGTAGAGTAAGGTGAGGGGGAAAACCTTAACAAGCACATCAGAGGTATATATAAACTACTTCTCTAAGTGGTTAACCCGAGTTATGCAAGGGACCACTAGTAGTTAGGGTTTTGGATGTCATTTAGCTATAAATAATCTTAGATAGTAAGGGAAGAATCATCGAGTCTTATTGTAATTGAGTTCTGCTATGTTGTTGGTTTCCCCCTTGAAGAGGCAAGTGAACATTGTATCCTACTTCAAACTAATAAAATATCTTTGCAACTTGTCCCATTTCATTTGATATTTCTGTGTTTTCGGCTATATTTCTTCGTATTTATGGTATTATGGATTTCTCGTAGGTCAAGAGCATAACACTAGTTGGGTTTTCAGATAAGGATCTTTGTGATACAAAATTCATGTAATAAAAAGTTGGATGTTCTTTTGATCATTGAAATCAAGATATTTCTTATGGATTGAAATTCACCCCAAATCATATTGGCTTGATATCCATTTCTGTGAAATTGTTTGTTTGAAGGGTCTATGTTGGGGGAATAAATGCCTTGCATCTAAATTTGAATGTCGTAGAAAACTATGTGAATTTTGTTAAAGTGATCTGAGTTGTAGGGACAAATATTATTCTTGAAGTTGAGAAAAAAACTCAAATTGATATTTTCCAGGCAGAGCATACACCTCTGAGGAAGTATTTTGTTTATTTATAACAACTAGAATATTTTTTATTATAGAAAGGCGTGAATGATTTGTGAATAGCACCTAGCACATGTGTAATTGTTCTATAAGAGGAGAATGCCATGTTTATGGGGTAGTTCATGGAAATTGGAATGTTGAATGGTAATTATTGAAGGGTTGATATGCAATATGTGAGAATGGAAGAATTGAAATAGAGTGTGTTGATGGTATTAGGCATCTGAAGTGGAGAAGAGCATCGAGTAAACAGTGCACGCTAGAGTTAATTCATCACAATCAAAGGAGATCACTGACGGCATAGTGAAGGATGTGAATACGCCTATAGAGGGCTAACATGTGTGACGTTGATTTGTATCTTATAGAAGTTTATTTTCTTATGTATAGATTGACTTGAACGCTGACCAGAGGACAGAGTGTTGAGTTGGGAATTTAAATGGAGACTAATCACATTACACGCACAAGAATGGAGAAAATATTGGAGCTTAATGGATGTTTGAAAAATGTTGGTGTTTGATGAATTTGTGCCAAGTTCATTTTTGGTGCCATCAAGTGGTATCAGAGTAGGAGAATCTACTCAAATGTATTTGTAGATAGTGGCAAGGAAAGAGTTGAAACAATGATATGATAATTGTGGCAAAGGAATCTAACAATTATTGGAAATGTGAAGAGTGACTACAGAAACCCTAAGATAAATGAGTGCTCAAAAGGGGTTCCAAAGGAGGGAACCATGAATTCCAAAAGACCAAGTACAAGTGGGAAGCTTGGTGAGGCATGTGTAGTAGGAAGGATACCCATTACTATTAAGGTTATTTGCAGTTCATAGTGGGCAGTGGAAATATCAGAGAAGAAAAGGAGAAGATGAAGATGACTATGGATAGTCATTTGAAGAATTCATAGGGAAGCCACATAGATGCCAAAACATTTGGCATAAGGGAAATGAGTGATGAAGAACACGAGAGGGAACTTGTTGAGATAAAATAATGGTTGATTGTGCTTACAGAGTTCTACAATAGAATGACGAGAAGCGGAGTTATGAGTGGAACCTAAGGAAAAGGGTTAAGTGGCCTATTGAAAGGTTATGTACCAAGAATCAAAGACAATAGTTGAGACATTGATTGAAGGAATAACTGGAAGCTATTGAGTGTGAGAAGGTAGATCATATGAGTGAACTTGAGAAAGGAGAAATCCTTGAAGAGGATAGTGATGAGGTTGATTAATATTTGATGTTTGAGACATCAAATGAGGCTACAAATCCTTACTTTTTTTCTTATTATTCGTTTATGGTTGCAGATGTTATTACAGATGATGGATAGTCTTTTGAACGTTTCATGAAGAAAGAGGAAGATAGAGGAGAAAAGAGTTCAAATTTTGTTCTCAGTAGAGAGGAGGAGAAATACTTGAACGGGATGCTCATAAGGAATGATGAGCCAAAGGCAGAGAAAAAAATTATTCTTCACACTAATTGTGTGTATGCATGTGTGATAGAAGTGATTATCAATTTTCAAACTGATGCAAGTGGAATAGAAATTGAGGGTGGACAACTTGCAAAAGTTGTTGTGAACAAGGATGCAACAAAGTTAAAGGAGGAAGTGTTTACTGACAGCATGGAGACAACACTTGATTGATAGATTGAAGTGAGACAGAAAGTTCAGAGAGCAACTTTACAAGCATGGAATGAGGTTGAAAGTATGCTTGGATGGTAGTAGATTTTGGCTGGAAAAAATTCACTTGAAATAGTGAGTAGCAACATGGTGAAAACTGCAACAAGGAAGGAAAAAGTAGAGATATAGTGGAATTCAAGATGTTATAGCAGCTACAATACAACAACATGACAAAGTTGATGATCAACAACAAAATTATGTATGGGATCCAGGAGGATGTCAATAAAAACTTATGAACTTTTTCTACATGGGGAATCTGATGCAAGAGCATCTAGGGGTATCTTCAAAAAATAAATCTCTAAAAGTATTGAACATTCTTAAAGTAGAAAAGTATCTAGAACTTATTAAAGTTAGAAAAATATCTAGGCTTCTAAATTATGTAAAAGTTATAGAAAACCATTGTAATCGTGAATTTAGTTAAACAAGATCTATTTTGAAGGGATAAGGATTATCTCATGGGATCTCTAGAGCTTTCTATTCAAAAGGATAAATTGAGATGCATGTGTAAGTTTAGAGATATAGAAGTAGAATAGGAGGTAGGAGAGTAGGAAGAGGCTTAAAATTCCTGATTGGCAGTCGAATTTGTAGGAAAGTTAAAAACCGCATTTAGCCCCCATTTCTGAATAGTATGGTCACATGGCTCCATATGACCATGTTGGGTGCTGAATATCCAGGGTCAAGGGCCAACAAATATCCGCACCCCTTTCCTTCGCAGGTGTGGTCATATGCAGGTCATACTACTCGGGGCTAGCCCCATTCTCTATTGCACCCCTTTCATTTTGCGTTGGTTAACTTCGGTGGCATTGGACCGTGACCATGGGTTGGCCTAAAGCCTATCCCTTTGCCCTTGCCTATGGTTCCATGGTGCTGGAGGGCCAGGGGCTAGGGCTTAGCTTGGCCCCTCCCCAAATGATGCACCTATTGAAACTTAAATACATATTTGGAATGTTTGTTAACAAGAGATAAAGGATAAGTGGATTGGTAAAGGCGCTTTGTTGAATTACATGAGGTCTCGGGTTCAATTCTTGTGGAGGGAACTTCTACCCTTAACAAATTTTAGTCCACCATGAGGAGGCCACAATGTAACCAATGGTTGGCCCACGTGGCACTCCCTCATTGGTCCACCACAGAAAACTGTAACCAATAAAAAACAATCACGTGTTAGCCAGTCAAACAGTGCCAAGCATAAACCACTCATTGGCCAATGAAGGTCTAGTCAAACTTGTCAAGTCATGACCATGTCAGTGTATGGACTGCTAACTGGGCATTCCTGCAACTCAAAATTCATTTTTTTAGTTGTTTTGTAAAATGAACAGAACGTGATTCCGGGAGCATCCGAAGTTAGATTTCAATAAAATGAATTGTGATGGATTGAAGGCAATGAGCTCTACTCTTTGGCGTTGGTTTCAAGTTGATTTAAGAATTTTTAACTTTGAGCATTTTCTTGATCCACGAGATCATGGACAAGGGTGGAGCGCTAGCGAAAAAGAACAAACGCAGGTATGGACTTAGAATTTCATAAAAACATGAAAATATTAAAAATCCAATTGCGATAATTGAAAAACCACCATCCGAATCTAATTGCAAGTTGTAAAGCAGCAAGGAAACACAATAATCCATATTTTTGGTAGTTGTAGAATCAATACAATTCAGTACCTTGTGAAAATTTGGTTTATGGTCTATTTATGAAGCATTAAGTGTATGGAGAATAGGTCTCAAGCTCAAAATTGGTTAGAAACATAATGAAGAAGTCACCAACAAAACAATAATACGTGATCCGTGGTACTACTTTCCAATCAGGTAAAAGTGCATTTAATTTTTCGTCCTTGAATTTGTTTTATTAGTACTATTTCTGAGTTTTTTGTGTATATATCAAATGAAGAAAGACTAATCATCTCTCTCTCAATAGTCTTACATTTTATTGCAAAAATTGCTAAGTTTTTGCAGGTTCCAGGACGATGAAGAAGATCACCATATGCACGAGTGCCTTTTAATGACCAAGTTTCTTTCAAAAGAGCATGATCATTCAATTTAAAATCAGATCCATTACAGCATTGCTACTAAAAAGATACCAATTTTACCATTGCTACTCATTCTAACCCTGCAGTCGATCCATAACTATCCATATCCCTAGTACCAAAAACTCATTTCCTTTGCAATCTTCATACTTTCCTACCTCATTTTCACTCACCCTCAACCTAGAAATAAAGTCATTCAACTCCCTTACAAAGGTGAGTCACCCCATTTTCCATTTTCCTTCCGGTCAACTAAACGTTGCTTCAATGCAAATTTTCCATCTATAGTCCTTCAAATTATTATTTCATACTCGTGTTAGATGATGGAGGATTCATTAAAGCCTCCCTTGTAACAAGTCTTGACCCATCAACTCTGACACATCATCTGGTGTCAAGAATAGATATCTTTCAAGTACCTTGAGGCTTATATAACTTAATGGCAAGTTCTCTCGCTAATAAACAGTGGGAATACATCAATGTCGCTTGTTTTTGGTATCTTCTAGGTGACTCGACTACGACACATCTATTCGTACCTAGTAAGATGTACTTAGGCATCTTGACTCTCATTGACATCAATGGTGAGTAGTCTCATGTTGGTTAATGGCATTCATTAAAGGCTAGTAATCCAAAAATTTATTTTCTATGTTCAACATCAACACATCTATTCACATAGATATGAATTATGCCACTGAGTGGGAATGAATGAAGGCTACATGATTTCAGCAGTTTGCAGCGTGCCTCAATTCAACATAAGTAGTAATAACGATTCCAATCTAATCTTCAATTCACACAACCAAGAGAAAGAAGAAGCAATATCAGATTCTTTTACTTCACATTCCATGATCCAACAACATCAACCACACTCTTCTATAGACATAGCTTGTCCACTTTTCAGGTAGGTGAAGGTATGTTGTTTTCTAATCTTTAATCATGTAATTCCTTAAATTATAAAATTGTGATTTTGGAAAATTCCTCACCTCATTTATATTCCCTTTCTCATTTTCCAATAACTAAAAACACCTTTAGTTGTGGGGAAGGAATATTCACATTTCATGGCACATGTCACATTTCATTTCATCATAACCAACATATTTTTCCCAATCAACTATTATTGTATTTTGATTCCAAAAGTTTATATGTTTTTCAATGATCAAATTGATGAGCACTTTAAATGGCTAACGGTCACTTTGGGACTTAAAAAGGAATTCTCAATGCTTTCAAGTATTTTGATGCAACAAAAAAACAAAAGTATTGTTACACAAGAACCAATACTCATAAAATTTTGGGTGTCACACAAGAACCAACCATAAAAAATATATGTTGCAATCAAATCTATTTCATGTTAGCCTCTCTCATAAAACAATAAGAAATCCAAAAATAAATAAATAAATTAAATATTCCAAGTTAGGAATTTGTGCCTAACTCTTGGGTTGTTCCTCTAAGATAGGAGTTAGTTTAGGTAACTCCTATATTGGTGTGTGTCTGGTGAGAAATTATCTCAACCAAAGGAGAAATTATCTCAACCAAAAGTGTCTAAGATAGCACGCACTATCTTGAGAACACTATCTCTCATCTATTTATTTGTAACACTATATTCAATTATTTTGAGAATGAAAATGAGAGAGAATACCTGAGGAAGCATGAGGTTGAAGCTTTTTCCTTCAATATTTTGTGTCTGGTTTATTATGTGTGCTTTATCTATTTGTCTGAGTTAATTTATTTTTCAATATGTGGTATCAGAGCAAAGTTCATGATTGTTGGGATCATGTGACAAAGCTTGAGTGTTAAAAATTCTGCGTGCAACGGAGGAGAACCTGGCGAGGAATTGATGGCTTGATTGGAGCAAGGTTCATCCATGTTTTTTGATAGTGGATGTTGTACGAATCACATAAGGATTTTGTGAACATAACCGTTGTGTGTTTTGTAGTAGATCGGGATCGCAGTGTGGCGAATCAATTCGCTTGCAAGTTAGAGACATTCAATGGTGCTACGTTCGTGCTGTTGGAAATTGTCAGCGTGATATTTGGCAAAGAGAAAGGACCTACTGTCAATACAACCCTTGCCCCTACAATTCTCAGGTTTGAAACTTCTTTTTGAATAATTAATTCCTCTGAAAATTGCAATTCTTATTGGCTTTTGGGGACGGATGTCCGCTCTACATGTATGATTTGAGGTGGTTGTTCTGACGGTGATCAATCAGAGCTCTTCAAAGAATGAAATAGAACACTCTATCAACGGAAAATTTTGAGTGAGCGCTGGAAATTATGTTTGAAATTCCCCAGAGAGGAGCGTGGAATTTTTTATATTGTGTTCATTGATGTCTTTTGGAAACGTGGTTGATTGGATGAGCATATGATTATGTTGAATCATAAGCTCCAAATGATTCAACAATAAACTGCATTCACATACAAATTCACCAAAACTGAGCCGCATAGTCAAATGAATGTTTCAGGTTTTTTATTAAGAACAATCGTCAAGTATTATAATATTATTTGCAGAGAATACACCTGGGTTTTAACACCGAAAGATAGAGATCGATTGTGCTAATCTGGAAATGCTATTGAAAACCAAATATACCACTACAGCATGAAATCTTATTCAGATTATGAGTATTGGATCGATTTTATCGACGCCCATATGGAGGCCTCCTGCGCTGCACCAGCAATCGCCCTTCACATCAATCAGTCTATCCCACATGAAAAATTCTTCGTTGGTTGTTTCTGATCAAAATAGAAGAGATCCAATTGAAGTGCTGGAGTGTTTCACTGAATAGCGCAGGTGGCAGCGCTGAAGTAGTGGGACGAGTGGTGCAACGATGCCAGAATTTACAGATCTCGATCAAGAGACGACTAGAAAATAAAGAATTTGCTTCTAATTCCAATGTCAAATCGCCACCACTGAATTTTTCTGGCAACAAGATTCGAAGGCTGGCAGACTTTTGCGCAATAAATTTCACCACCCATATTTAAATTCCACATTGAATTTCGTTCCTTGTATGTGATATATAGCTTTGCGCATTTGATTGAAAATGAAAGCAAAGACTGGATGGATCTACTAGAGACCAAGGCTACAGATTCTGGTTTCTTGTGATTGAAGGTGAAAATCATGACAGCATGAATATTTCAGTGGAATGATCCCTGCGTGGCTCTTCACATTGCTGCGCTGAAGGAGATTCTACCACATGACATCAAGAAGAAATTGGAGTGAAAGGTGTGATTTTCACATTGATATTAACTATTCCAACCAAAAATCATTGATTCGACTCCGCAAGGCTCTACTTTGTTCAGAGGTAAGTTTGAGCTTATGTTGTGCCTGCAAGTATTTTCTTTGCACATGCAAATAATTTTCCATATGCTTTTTCCACTCATTCTTTTTAAGAATAAGGCTCACGTGGATAATTTCAAGAAAGTGAAAAAGTAACTTCATAAAATGAGTCATGTGGATTTTTATGAAAGGTATATGGTTGTCTTCACATGCATAACTTTTTTTGGAATATTTTATTATTCCATTACAACAGAACGAACCGTATGGTGCATGTTTGAACACAAAGTTTGAAGTGATGTTTTCACTTTTTTATAAAGTGATATTGAAGTAAAGTTTTTGGAGGAATAAGAGTGGTTTGTGATAATGAGAGCATGTTTTAATATTTTGGAGTGATAAAGTTTTTTTAAGTAAGAAGTGATTTTGTATTTGGAGTGATAAGTGGAATTCTTTGAGAGAAATATTTTTTTTAATCCAAAGTAGTATTTTACTTTGACAAATTTTGAGAGTGAGTGAGTGCAGGTAGTTTTTTGAAGACATTTTTTCTTTCAAAAAGTTTTAGAACTCGGATTCCATGAAGATGTTGTGAAGCTGAGCGATTATGTACTCCAAAGTTTAATAAATATATCATTTTTGTGGTGATTGTGTCCTAGATCTGCCCGAAATTGAATAAGGGGATCTTAGGTACACGAAGTGTGTGTTGATGATGGTGCATGCTTCATGTTGTTGCTTTTTTATTTGTGTCTAGTTTTGACACATAAATGATCTCATTTAACACGCATAAAGTTCAATGCAAGCAAGCACAACACTTGTAACAAAATAGTTGCAAGGAAGGATAATTAAGCTTAACACATGCATTTGCATCACTACAGCAAATAATCAAAGTTTTCAACATCGGCATTCTACCTCAACAAACAAATTCACTCAATACAATAAAGTTCATGAATCTGCAGACTCTAGCATTTCAAAGTAATGTCTACAACCGACTACAATCACATATAATGCAGCCAACAGTGAACCGATGATGGTACTCTCATGCAATTGAACGAGGGAGTACAACAGTGAAACTCTCCTACACCTGGCAATTATTTCAAGCCAATTAAGTTCGTCAGTGCAGGATTTCTTGCACAACACACCTCAGCAGGTTCAGAGAAAGTTGCAGACAAACAGAATTGCACGCAACCTGAAGTTGATGTCCAACCGAAATGTTCTCATTGTCAAAGAACCAGTCATATGGAAGATCAGTGTTTTGATCTCCATCCTTGTCGCCATTGTGGCAAGCCCAATCATTCCTCAGAAAAATGTCGCAACCAACAAAAATCATCCAGATTGAAGATACATTATGAATGGATCGATCCTTGGGAATGGTCATCCATAGTCAAAAGATTGTCTCAGTTCTACAACCGACTACAATCACACATAGTGCAGCCAGCAGTGAAATGATGATGGTACTCTCATGCAGTTGAACGAGGGAGTACAACAGTGAAACTCTCCTACACCTGAAGGGGGGGAGTTCAAATATATTTTGGAGAAGATTGTCTCTCCTTTCAGCTGAAAAAGGGGAGAAAATTTCAATGAAATTGACAAGTGGTTGTCAGACTGAAAGTCTCGACAACAGCAGCAAAGCAGCCAGTGGGCATCTTCATCAGCCGGTGGGCATTTGTCATCAGCAGTGAGCATCAGCAAATTCGCCAGTGCGCAATCGACAGCCAAAGCAGCAGTGAGTAGCTTTCATCATAGCAAAAGCAACATTGAGTTGTTTTTCGACATCTTCAGCCAATGGGCGATCATCATCAGCAAATACGCCAGTGGGCGTTCATCAAATTGTGTCAGTGGACACCAGATGCTGTTTTCAAGCAAAGGACAGTTGGATCCTTTTGCGGCTTGGCACATGATGGAGTTGTCAAGCATCATTTAGAGATGAATCAGTCATGCAACTGACTCAGTCTCTTCATATTGCAGTTTCTTCAGCATCCAGATTTGGCGGTTTTTTCCGGGCAATGTTTTTGAGGATCAACATGAGAACTTGGAAGATGGTTCCTCGTTCTTATTTTGGATTTATCATTGAAGGGGGGAATGTTAGCCTCTCTCATAAAACAATAATAAATCCAAAAATAAATAAATTAATTAAATATTCCAAGTTAGGAATTTGTGCCTAACTCTTGGGTTGTTCCTCTAAGATAGGAGTTAGTTTAGGTAACTCCTATATTGGTGTGTGTTTGGTGAGAAATTATCTCAACCAAAGGAGAAATTATCTCAACCAAAAGTGTCTAAGATAGCACGCACTATCTTGAGAACACTATCTCTCATCTATTTATTTGTAACACTATATTCAATTATTTTGAGAATGAAAATGAGAGAGAATACCTAAGGAAGCATGAGGCTGAAGCTTTTTCCGTCAATATTGTGTGTCTGGTTTATTATGTGTGCTTTATCTATTTGTCTGAGTTAATTTCTTTTTCAATATTTCAAAGTACACTTTGCAAAAAGAATAAAATCGTCAAATGATATGATTATGAAAAGTTAAAGGAGATTCAATACAAAGCCAAAGCTCATATAAAAGCAAAAATTTTCAATAAAATGAACTTATGATTAAGGGAATCAATGCAATAGTTACATGAGGACATGCAACATCTTCGGTTGGGGGGTATGTTGGGTCTCCAAAATGTCATCCACTTTCACCCACATTTCCATCATTCTACCCTCATTTTGTAACTCTACAGCCCCATAACCCTACATTAAGTAACCATTTTCAGGATCATATGGGTTTATCATTATTATTTTCCAAGTCATTGATTTGAAGTATTTTAAGAGAATTTGTGATTAAATATTACGAAATTAACATGTTTTCATATGTATCTAAAAGTGTTATGAATTTTGTGATATTGTAGGCCTACTTGGAGATTCTAGAAGGGTCCTATTTGGCCACCCAACCACAAATTCGAATTTCAAATTCCAAGTCATAAAGATTTGTGGAATAATTGTAGAACATGTAGATCATTAACTATGCACATTCAAAGGAGAAGAATCATGGATGAGAGGATTTTTATCTTACATTTTTAGGTGATTGGTTGTAACCACAAGAGATAAATGTGGATTTAGGAGAGATCTAAGGATCTATATTTATTTAATAGTTATCCTCAATTTTTGTAGAAATAGGAGTGAACCCTTCATACAAAGGGTTGTTATTTGTTAGGTGTTAGTGTTGGTTAAGTATTAGTTGCAAGGTTGTTAGCTGGTTAGGTGTTAGAGCTATTAGTGTTGGTTACAAGTTAGTAGTTAGTTGCTAGTTGTTAGTTGGAGGTTCCAAGTTCCATCCAAGATGTGATTTGTAAAGTGAGGATAGAGAATTCTTGTAATATCTTGTAACTTCATTTTATGAAATACATATTGCCACTTTGATCTCCAAGATGTGATAGTTGTTCAATGTGCTTTCTGAGGAATGGAGGGCCCCCATCAACCAAAATTTTCATACCTTTGTACATATTGGTAATATAGTATAGTTATGTTATTTCATTTATTTTCAGCAAGTGTGTTTTCATTTTATGCAAGAGTTCTTTTCCTTTCAGCAAGTGTGATTTCATTTATGTAAGTGTGGTGTGATTTCAATTATGCAAGTGTGGTGTGATTTCATTTATGCAAGTGTGATTTCATTTTCAAGCAAGTGTGATTTCTTTTATGCAAGTGTGATTTTAATTTCTTTATGTTTGGTTTGGTTTGGATTAGATTGATTTAATTTGTTTTGTAATTAGTTTTAATTGCATTAGATTAATCTATTTTGATAAATAACCACCTAGTACATATAGTACAGGTATACCTCATCAGTTTACGAACCCCGAGTTGAAAATTAATGATAGGGATTTAACTCACTTTAAATCACCCAAAATTTTGGCGTCATTGCCGAGGAGGCATACATAGGTGTTTATTTTGAAAGTTTAGACAACTCATTATAGTTGTATTCATTCTTAGATGCATGGTTAAAATCATATTAAAATCATTTAGGATGCATATTAGATTTCGATAATTTTTCAAAATATTTTACTAATCTGTGTGCATGACAGGAATTATCAACCATTTGGATTAATTCATAGACAATTAAGAATTTGAAAAATTTTCTTCCAAGAACTTTCTTGAATTTTAGAAACAACTGGGATCTACCTCTTAGGAAGCATATATTTTAACTACATGCAAAAACTTTTCTATCTCTCCACCTCCACAAGAAGATATTCAAGTTTCTTTTGATTTGTCTTGTCAATTGATTGAAGAGACTAAAGAATCATGCAATACTTTTGATGGGGAGAAACCACTAGAATCTAAGATTGGGGAATGCATAATAAAGGAGGATATTCAATTTGGTCTAAACCAAGAAAGGAATCAGGAATGTCATGGCCTTATTGAACGATGGTTCCAATCAAGGATCAAGTCACATCACTCTTCCATTCTTCCTTACTTCTTAATTGTATGATCAAAACAACTTGTCTTTCATGCTTTGATGTGTTTTAATGTATATTTTTCAAAAATAAGCATGAATATCTTTTTACTCTTGTTACGCACATGGTTACACTGGAAATATGCATAAACTTGATCAATTCTTCCATTTCCAGTAGAGTAGAGTAGGATAGAATTAATGTATAAAACCAAGTTTGGTGATGTGTTTTTTTAAAGTTTTTAAGTTAGATTTCATTTTATTTGCAATTTTATTTATTGGTGGTGTAGTAAGAGCCACTCATCTCACTAATCATTTGCAGGAAGATGTACAAAGAGAATGAATATTTGAGAAGAAGGAGAACAAATAGATTTTTGAGAACCACAATTTGAAGATAGAGATCAAATCCTTTCACTTTGTCTTTTTAAATTCACATTCTAAATGAATAAAGGATTTCACTATGTTAAAATTGGCAACCAGGGAAAAACTTCATGTGGGTCATCTTATTCATGGCTAATAATATTTTTATTAGATTCCTCTCGTCGAGAGGTGTAGGATTGATATAAAGATCATCCAATTCCGATAAGTATTCATGGAGATATGAATTTATTTTGATTATGGAATTATTATCTAGCTAACCTACAACTCATGTAGGCTCAGAAGCCCAATAGTCGCATCTATTCACCCACCAACGTTGTGTATAAATATAAGAGGACTTTTCCTCATTTGGACTCACTCATCTCATCACATCTCTCTCTCTCTACTGCGCAGATATGAGTCTCTTCTCTACTGCGCTGAAATGGGTCTCTCTCTCTCACACATGTGAAGCCGGAAGCTGTTGAATTTGAAGCTGCAACTGCAGAAGTAAATATTGACTTGCGTGGCCTTGAAGATCTCCTCTTTGGAACTACGTTGTAGGTTCATCTTAACCTCCTCTGAAAGCTGCAACTTTTGGTGGTGGAATGAAGTCAATCCGATGAACGGTTTGCAAGATATCGACTACCCTAGTTTGAAGCCAGAAACTGCTAAAACTGACGCTGCAACTGCAGAAGTAAAGATTGATTTGCGTGGCCTTGAAGATATCCTCTTTGGAACTGTGTTTTAGGTTCATCTGAACCTCCTCTGAAAGCCGCAACTTTTGGTGGTGGAATGAAGTCAATCCGATGAACGGTTTGCAAGATATCGACTGCCCTAGTTTGAAGCTGGAAACTGCTGAAACTGACGCTGCAACTGCAGAAGTAAAGATTGATTTGCATGGTCTTAAAGAGATCCTCTTTGGAACTGTGTTGTAGTTTCATCTGAACCTCCTCTGAAAGCCGCAACTTTTGGTGGTGGAATGAAGTCAATCCGATGAACGGTTTGCAAGATATCGACTGCCCTAGTTTGACGCCGGAAACTGCTGAAACTGACGCTGCAACTGCAGAAGTAAAGATTGACTTGTGTGGCCTAGAATATATCCTCATCTGAACTGCATTGTAGGTTCATCTGAACCTCCTCTGGAAGTCGAAACTTTTGGTGGTGGAATGAAGTCAATCCGACGGTTGGTTTGTGAGATATCGTCTGCCCTAGTTTGATAATGAAGCCGCTAATGCTGATGCTACTGATCTAGGGTTTGCTACTGCTGATATGAATCAGATTTATTGTACTATTTCTCTCTGCTGAATTATTGAAGATAAAAGAATATTTGATCAAAGGGTTTCCCCACACATTGTGGGGTTTGTCCCTGGCTAGCCGCCACATCTTGTGTCTCTTGTCTTGGCTTGTTTTCTGTCGATCGTTTAATGTTCTATCTACACTTTACTTTATGTACATGTGATTGCTAATCGGTGGAATATAATAAGAAAAAGAAGTAAACTGTTATAAGCATAGAACATACCATAACTTAACATGGTATCAGAGTTGAGGTGAAGACAAAGCCCGAGCAAGAGCAAGAGCAATCATTGAAGAGAAGATTGGCAAGGCTATCCTAAAAGAACTATGGGGTCCTCAACACTCTTTCCTGTCGAAGACAAGCTCCGTGAGAACACTGACTATCACGGATGGAAGATGTCTATCGATCTAACCCTTGAGAATCAAGGAGTGTTGGATCATGTGAGAGGCAATATTGTTGAGCCTCCATCAAATGCATCCGCTGTTGCGTGGAACAAATGGAAAAATGGAGAAGTCAAAACAATAGAAGATCATCAAGGACTCTATCGTCAAGCACTTGGTGGCCTACATCTCTGAACTGGACACCTCCAAGGAAATCTACGATAGACTGGTGAGTTTATTTAAAGTTAATTATGCAAATCAAGTTTTGTTTCGTAGAAATAAGCTGAGGGAAATCAAGAAGGGTAAAGATGAAAGTATGAAAGCATACGTCTTAAGAATCACCGAGATCAAGAACGATCTCCTATCTATTGGGGAAACTATTACTGACAGAGAAATGGCACTCACAACTCTTAAAGGATTACCATCTAAATGGTATGTGTTCAAGACTACTCTTCTGAACTATAATGTAATTCCTGGTTTCGAGGAATTAATGGCTAGATGCATTCAAGAAGAAACAAGGGAAAAAGTGCAAGAAATGCTCATGCGTAAAGGTCCTCCTGCTGCCTTTTCTTCTCATGCAAAGAGAAGAAAGGACTCACACCGGGACGATGATCAAAATCCCTCTGATAGCAAATCAAAGGAATGACAAATTCAACTGCAAAGGTGAGAGGAGAGCTGGAGATCAAGGAAGAGGACAACCATTCAAGAAGGCTAGAAAGTCCAGGATGCATTAAATGCACCTGACCTCAAAAGGAACCTGGTGTCCATCTTGGCAATGGAAGCCAGAGGCTACAAGGTAACCTTCAGCAATGGCAAGGTATGTATATAATGTTAAAGATGCCTTTACTCTTGGATTTATTGTTGATTCATTATATCAGGTCGATGGAAGTCCGCTAGGTATCATGTCTTGTGACACAACTCTTTAGTCCAAACTTTGGCATCGGAGGTTTGCCCACCTTCATTACAAAGCTCTACCTGATGTAAGACAGATGGTAACAGGGATGCCTGAATTCCAAGTAGAGAAAGAAGGTGTATGTCCGGGATGTGCCGAAGGAAAGCTCAACAAGGGACCATTCCCTTCAAGTCAAAGCAAGACCTCCGATATATTACAACTAGTTCACTCAGACATATCAGGTATGATGCATGTGAACTCCTTGGGAGGATACTCATATTATCTCACTTTTACAGATGACCATTCTCGAAAGACCTGGATATACTTCTTGAAAAAGAAGGATGAAGTGTTCCCTTGGTTCCGACACTTCAAAGCCCTAATCGAGAATCAAACCGAAAAGAAGATCAAGATCTTAAGAACTGACAATGGGATTGAATATGAATCTAATGAGTTCCATGATTTTTGTAAAGAGGTTGGCATCAAGAGGAAGACTACTACACCATATACTCATGAACAAAATGGTGTGGCAGAAAGGAAGAACCGCACAATTATGGAAGCTGTCCGGGCCATGCTACATGATCAAAGTCTTCCTAAGTTTCTATGGGCTGAAGCTGCAAACACTGTCGTATATGTACAAAATCGATGCCCTCATCAAGCATTGGGTTCCAAGACTCCTGAAGAAAAATTCACCGGTAAGAAACCTGATGTTTCTCATTTTAAAATTTTTGGAAGCCCTGTATACTTTCATGTGCCGAAAGAGAAAATAAATAAATTGGGAGCATCTGGAAAGAAGGGAATTTTCGTGGGCTATGGTGAAAATACTAAAGGCTATAGAATCTATGTAGCCAGTCAAAGGGAAGTCATAATTAGTCATGATGTCACCTTTGACGAAGATATGGCTCTCAGCAAGGTGAACAATCTTCTGAGTTTGAGGAGCTCTCAAGAAGCCGAGAGAAGGGAACCGTAAGAAAAGGATGATGAATCAATGCCTGATGTAGAAGAACCCATGGATACGATTGATCCTCCTCCATATGAGCCTTTCTCTTCTAGGAAGAGGCCTTCATGGCTTAAGGGGTTACTTGATGATGCTGAAGGACATGCTGCACCCCGAGGAACCTTTCGTGAAAGTAAGAAACCTTATAGGTATCAAGGATACCTGACCTTCATGAGCACGATCATACAAAATGAGCCTTCGTCATTCTCAGATGCTGTCAAGCATCAAGTATGGAAGGATGCTATGACCGAAGAATATGAGTCTATCATAAAGAATGATGTTTGGGAAGTAGTTCCCAGACCCCAGGACAAGACTGTTGTTACTTCCAAATGGCTTTACAAGATAAAGCATGCAGCAGATGGAAGCACGGAAAAGTATAAGGATCGTTTTGTTGCTCGAGGTTTCTCCCAAAAGGAAGGTATAGACTATGATGAGATATTTGCACCTGTTACCAGATATATGACCATCCGCTCGATCATAGCCCTTGTGGCTTCACAAGAATGGAACCTACATTAGATGGATGTTAAGACCGCGTTCTTGCATGGTTCTATCAAGGAAGAGGTCTATGTGGAGCAACTTGAAGGAGTTGAGATTTATGATTGAAAATCTCATGTATGCAGGTTGAAGAAGGCTCTCTATGGGCTGAAGCAAGCACCCCGAGCATGGTATGAGAAGATCGATAGCTACTTGATGAAGCTGGGATTCACTAGGAGTGAAGCCGATCCTAACCTTTACTTTAAGGTTGAAGATGACAAGCCTCTCATACTGGTGTTGTATGTGGATGACCTCTTTCTAACAGGTGCAAACCCTCTCATTCACAAATGTAAGAGGGAGATGGCTTCTGAATTTGAAATGAAGGACCAAGGACTTGAAGTGTGGCAGAAGCCAAGGGAAATTTTCTTATCTTAAGGAAAATATGTGGTAAATATATTGGAAAGATTCGGTATGATGGATTGCAAGCCTGTGACTACCTCGAGGATCTTAACTTTTAGAAGTTATATGGTAGTGATGTCGGACCAGTCTTGGGAAATGCATCTAAGTTTCAAAAACTCATTCGCATTGATGTTCTTAGTGAACCTCCGTCCGAACATATGTTTTGCAGTTAACATTGTGAGCTCATATTTGGTTGAGCCTCACTAGATTGATGCCAGGAATCTTCTGAGATGTCTTCGGTACACAATCTCTCATGGATTAAGATACACTGCCGAAGATGTGAGACTACTCGGATATACTGATGTTGATTGGGCAGGTAGTGTGGTGGACCGTAAGAGCACTTCCGGGTGCTGTTTCACCTTGGGATCTGCTTCGATATCCTGGATGAGCAGGAAGCAGAAGTCGGTGGCTTTGAGCACCGCCGAAGCAGGATATATTGTTGCTAGCATAACCTCGTGTGAGGCAATCTGGTTGCGAAAGCTCTTCAGTGAGTTGTTTGGATTTACATTGTGTACCACTATGATTCTCTATAACAACCAGAGGTGGGATTCGATTATTGAGGAATCCCGTATTCGTCAATTGCTCCAGCAAATAGACATCATCTGGGATATGGTAAGTTGATGAGCAAGGAGGCTCCATCGCATTAAGATGATGTACAGGTTGATACACCTTGTCAAAGCCCCGAGGAAAGATCTAATCTGTGATTTTCCCAAATGACTTGGAGTCAGTAAGAAACCCTTGTACAAGGGTCCTGCATGTTGCATACATTCAGCTCTGGGAGCTCTGAAGGCTTGCGGTTATTACTGGAGCAACATACGACCACAGGGTGACTCACCCTCCCCTGGTGGTGCACACTGGAACAAGATGATTCACTCTCTTGTGGGACAAGATGATTCGCTCTCTTGTGGAACAGGAAGATTCGCTCTCCTATGTAGCAGGATGATTAGTTCTCCTGTGAGGCCTGCATTGATGTGTTCTCCATGGCGATTGTAGAAGGATTGATGTGTTCTCCTGTGAGGCCTGGATTGATGTGTTCCCCATGGCGATTGTAGCAGGATTGATGTGTTCTCCTGTGAGGCCTGGATTGATGTGTTCTCCATGGCAGCCTGGATTGATGTGTTCTCCATGGCAATTGTAGCAGGATTGATGTGTTCTCCTGTGAGGCCTGGATTGATGTGTTCTCCATGGAAATTGTGGCAGGATTGATGTGTTCTCCTGTGAGGATAGGATTGATTAGTTCTCCTGTCGAGGCATCCTACCCATGCAGTCTGGGACTCATGGGAAGTACCTCTCATCTGATCAATGAGTAGGGAAATGAAGTTAGGGACCATAGTAGTACCGATGGACGCATCGTTGTAACTACCGTACTCCCTACGCTAGGATGACCTCCATTGATCTGGGATCAATGATACTGTTGTGGGACCAGTGGTAGGAGTTGTACCATACTATGACGCTGACTTCGGGTCGATTGAGACTGGTCTGGGATCAGTGGTACATACTCTGAGACTGACTTTGAGTCAGTGGAGGATGATATTGGTCTGGGACCACTGGAGTTGTACTCACTATGATGCTGACTTTGGGTTGGTTGAGACTGGTCTGGGACCAGTGGTACATACTCTGAGACTGACTTTGAGTCAGTATGATACATCCTTGATCATTTCTTCTTCTTCATAATTCGGACAAAAGTAGAGTAGAACAGAACAATGCAAGAGCAGAGCAAAACAGAACAAAACAGTACAGGTCAGTGCAGGGCAGAACAAGACAAAGCAGAACAGGAAAAATAGAGCAGAGCAGGGCAAGGGTCAGGCTGTACAAGGTAGTGCATTTGATGGATGAATAGTAACGACCGATAGACAGATTGCAAATGAAGTTCTCCATGGTTGAGAGGGAGTGTTAAAATTGGCAACCAGGGCAAAACTTCATGTAGGTCATCTTATTCATGGCTAATAATATATTTATTAGATTCCTCTCATCGAGAGGTGTAGGATTGATATAAAGATCATCCAATTCCGATAAGTATTCATGGAGATATGAATTTATTTTGATTATGGAATTATTATCAAGCCGACCTACAACTCATGTAGGCTCAGAAGCCCAACAGTCGCATCTATTCACCCACCAACGTTGTGTATAAATATAAGAGGACTTTTCCTCATTTGGAATCACTCATCTCATCACATCTCTCTCTCTACTGTGCAGATGTGAGTCTCTTCTCTACTGCGCTGAAATGGGTCTCTCTCTCTCACACATGTGAAGCCGAAAGCTGTTGAATTTGAAGCTGCAACTGCAGAAGTAAAGATTGACTTGCGTGGCCTTGAAGATATCCTCTTTGGAACTATGTTGTAGGTTCATCTGAACCTCCTCTGAAAGCCGCAACGTTTGGTGGTGGAATGAAGTCAATCCGATGAACGGTTTGCAAGATATCGATTGCCCTAGTTTGAAGCCGGAAACTGCTGAAACTGACGCTGCAACTGCAGAAGTAAAGATTGATTTGCGTGGCCTTGAAGATCTCCTCTTTGGAACTGTGTTGTAGGTTCATCTGAACCTCCTCTGAAAGCCACAACTTTTGGTGGTGGAATGAAGTCAATCCGATGAACGGTTTGCAAGATATCGACTGCCCTAGTTTGAAGCCGGAAACTGCTGAAACTGATGCTGCAACTGCAGAAGTAAAGATTGATTTGCGTGGCCTTGAAGATATCCTCTTTGGAACTGTGTTGTAGGTTCATCTGAACCTCCTCTGAAAGCCACAACTTTTGGTGGTGGAATGAAGTCAATCCGATGAACGGTTTGCAAGATATCGACTGCCCTAGTTTGAAGCCGGAAACTGCTGAAACTGACGCTGCAACTGCAGAAGTAAAGATTGACTTGCGTGGCCTAGAAGATCTCCTCATATGAACTGCGTTGTAGGTTCATCTAAACCTCCTCTGGAAGCCGAAACTTTTGGTGGTGGAATGAAGTCAATCCGGCGGTCAGTTTGTGAGATATCGTCTGCCCTAGTTCGATAATGAAGCCGCTAATGCTGATGCTACTGATCTAGGGTTTGCTACTGCTGATATGAATCAGATTTATTGTACTATTTCTCTCTGCTGAATTATTGAAGATAAAAGAAGATTTGATCAAAAGGTTTCCCCACACATTGTCGGGTTTGTCCCTGGCTAGCCGCCACATCTTGTGTCTCTTGTCTTGGCTTGTTTTCTGTCGATCGTTTAATGTTCTATCTGCACTTTACTTTATGTACATGTGATTGCTAATCGGTGGAATATAATAAGAAAAATAAGTAAACTGTTATAAGCATAGAACATACCATAACTTAACACACTATTACCGAGAATGTCTCTCCTTACGCTCTCTATGACCTGGAAGATCAGAAAAGAAAACTGAATAAAGTTAGCTTTAAAATTTTGCAATAAAAATTGGATAAGAGATCTAAATTCATACTCAAAAGTATTATTTCTGGATTTTACAAAGCTCAAATAGCAAAACTAATGTCTCCAATGGATCTAGCACTATTGAAAACCCATTTTTTGACTCTTTTTTCACCTCATTTGGCCAAAAATTGAGTTTTTTCCCAATTCTGCTGTTAATAATCCTACAATTCGAACTAAAACCGGCCTGTGTGCCCCGAACGCGGAAACAACATGCAAACCTGGCCTACATTCCCGATCGACAGTCGAATTTATAGGACAGTTAAAATCTACATTTAGCCCCCATTTCCGAATATTATGGTCATGTGACTCCATACGACCACGTTAGTTGTCGAAGATTCAGGGTCAAGGGAAAACAAATTTACACGCCCCTTTCCTTAGCGGATGTAGTCATATGCGGGTCATACAACCTGGGGTGAGCCCCATTCTTCGTCGTGCCTCTTCATTTTAGTGTTGGTTAACATTGGTGGCATGGTACCACGACTATGGGCCGAGATAAGCCCTATCCCCTGGCCCTCGCCTATGGTCCTATGGTGCTGGAGGGCCGAGGACTAGGGCTTAGTCCGACCCCTCCACAAATGGCGTGCTTGTTAATCTTAAATACATATTTGGAACGTTTGTTAACAAGATATAATGGATAAGTGGATTGGTAAAGGTGCTTTGTTGATATACATGAGGTCTCGGGTTCGATTCTTGTGGACAAAAGTTCTACCCTTAACAAATTTTAGTCCACCACGAGGAGGCCATGTGGCAACTAATGGTTGGCCTGCGTGGTACTCCCTTTTTGGGCCACCACAGAAAATAGTAACCAGGAAAAAACAGCCACGTGTCAACCAGTCAAATAGTGCTAAGTGTCAACCACTCATTAGCCAATGAAGGTCTAGTCAAACTTGCCAAGTCATGACCCAGTTAGTGTACAAATCACTGACTAGGCATTCCTGCAACTCAAAATTCAATTCTTTAGTTGTTTCCTAAAACGAATAGAATGTGATTCTGGGAGCATCTGAAGTTGGATTTAAATGAAATAAATTACGTTGGATTCCAAGCAATGAGATCTATGCTTTTGCGTTGGTTTCAAGCTGATCCAAGAATTTTGAAGTTTGAGCATTTTCTTCATCCACGGGATCATGGACAAGGGTGGGGCGCTAGAGAAAAAGAACAAACGCAGTTACGGACTGAGACTTTCATAAAAACCTATAAATATTAAAAATCCAACTGCAATTATTGTTAAACTCACATGGAATGCAAACAATTAATGTGGAAAATCAACATTAGATTGCATATATTATTGACATGATATACATTTATAGTATATGGTGTCACCCTTGGATTCATATTCCAAGTGGTCTCTTGGAATTCAGTGGTTGTTCACGTTCTACACCAACCCATAGAGGATTAGGTGTCCAACATTCCCCCCCTTAATTAGAAGGGGTATGTATGAGTCTAAGAAGAGAGTTGTAATACAAAATGTGCAAAAATGCATGGTAGCACTACGTTGAATGTGCTCTCTGAAATGTTGGTATAAGGGGGGTGGTTTAAGGAAGACCACCAACGCTGGAACACTTAGTGCAGTTCTCGGAACTCTTCCAAATCTAGCATGAAGTTGAGATCTTCTGCTAGAGGAAGTGTTCCTCATGTTTTGAATAGGGAAACCTTCAACCTTGAAATTTGGGTCTCACCCCGCATGAAAAGGGAGAACCTCAACCTGAAAAGGGAGGTCTCAACCTGTGATGGTTTAAGGATGACCACCAACTCTAGAATGCTTAATGAAATTCCTGGAACTCTTCCAAAATTTGCAAAAAGTTGAAGTCTTCTGCTAGAGGAAGTGTCCCCAGTTCTTTGAAGGGGTGTCTCAACCCTACATAGATGGCTTAAAGATGATCATCAACTGAAGGCATGCTCAGGGGCATCTTTATCTCTGGCTAGAACTATGAATCCAGTATGGCAGGTTGTGGCTCATGCTCACTTGATGTGGTTTTGAAGCTTGTAGATGACCATCACTTCCCCCCTGTCAGATACAAGGTGAGATGATGGAGAAAACTCAATTGCAATATTGTTCAATTCTCTAGAACAAGTTCTGACATATGACTGAAATATCTTCTTGGTTGTTGAAACCCATTGCCAAGAAGCGATCCATCCAAGATGAATATTTGTTCTTGCAGAAGGCTTGTTTTTGAAGCATCTATCTAAAGAATGAGTGGTTTTATAACAGTGCTCACATGGATGAAGATCAAAACAGTGATCTTTCATACGGCCAACTCAGTCACAGTGTTGGCATTTAAAAACTTTTAGCTGCGAATGTGAAGGAGAAGAATCTAGAACAGGTGAAGGTGAACTGTCATGAAGGAATCCAACACTCTGAAACTGGATGGGCTTTGAGTAATCTGAAATATGAAAGGACACATCCTAGTCATATCCAAGACCATTTTTGTGCTTGTTATGGACAAGCGCTTCCCAAGGTCTGATGATGGGCTTGGGAAATGCAGATTGAACTTTTTCATCTACATGGAAATCTGCTCTTGAACTAGGAACTGAATGTAAATCAACCTCAAATTTATATTTTTATAGTTGATGGGAGTCTGTCTCAATGTTTTGAACATATACAGGTTCAGAATGATGACTCCACTATTGTAATTCTTCTTGCTGAAGATGAGATTCAAGCTACAAAAATTCTATCTTTTCTTGTGCATTTTGTATACATTTTTGAATGTCAGTAATAATGTTTTTACTGATTTTTGATTGTGCTATCAGTAGTGGATATGATTACAGTTCTCAATAACTCCAATTTTCTTTCAATCTTATCCATTTTTCTTAATAGCTAGAAAATAAAGAGTGTGAACTTCAATTCTATCACTAGAAATTATGCAATATCTTCTTCTACAAACAATATCAAGCCTTGATGGTAGGATTTGGAGCAACAATTAAGACCAACTTTCAACATATATTAGGCTAAAAATAGTGAGCTTAAAATATCTTAGAGAAACTCAAAGGTAGATTCCCAATCTAAAATGGTACATGCAAAGACATAAAAAAATTCTACCTCAAGTTGTTTAAAAATTTGAATTCATGTCCTGTTCATGAGAACCTCAAATGGAGCTAATCCCTCCTTGCTTACAAGGCACAACTGTTATTCTCATTTCCTTTATTAGTTTTTGTCATTCTACAACACTACCTTCTTGGAGCCAGATGCCATCATTCAAGCATGGGCATGCTGACAAATTCAATTTCCTGCACTTTATTAACTGGAAGTAACCATGGAAAGGAAAATGCACTACTTTTTGAATTGTTTGTGGCTTTATCTCACTGGTAGGTGCTCACTACCATGTATCGTCCTCAACTACACGATAACAAAAATATATAGGTTTGCCTATGACTAATAATAAATGGGTAACGGGAAGAAGAAGAAGAGTGGTAAGAAGAAGAAGAAGAGTGCAGGACAACATTCCATGGAAACCAAATACATCCAGGAATGGTTTTACATGGGCCTTGCATCACCTTCGGATGTGGTCATCAATGAGGATTTGTCCAAAAGCCTGAGATGCCAAGAGCATCATGTTATCTTTGAGTTGCATTCACACGGCAGTTGTAGTGATGGGTTCATCTCTTCTTTGGCTGTCGTGGACAAAGCCTACAGGAATGGGGTGAAGGTTCTTTCCCTTACAGACCATGACATTATGGCAGGCATTGATGAGCCCCAAAAATGGATAATTATTTGGGCTCATTCAACCTCCTAATTCGACTTAATCCACCATTCTCATTAGTTTATTGCATGTTTTTTATTATATTTATGCTAATAGAGTGAATTGGGTTAGTCATTATGCCAACAAGTCTAATGGGTGCTTTGTGTAGCCTTTTTGGTCAATTTGGAGACAAAATTGAAGGTCTTAATGAGCACTTGGCAGCCAAATTCGTGGGAGAACAAGGGAGAGGATTTGTAGGAAGGTGTACCCTTCATTTATGGGCCCTTACCTCGAATTCTCCACCATCAGCTCGGAGTTCAAGGGCCACCAAATCAATTAGCACAAGGGCAGCCAAGCAAGTCAAGTAGGACTGTTGTTAACTACAAGTTTTGGGCAGCTGAGTCCCTAAAGTTTAGGAGGACTGTTGGGGTCCTCAATTTGTATAAATAAGAAGGCTTAGGGCCTCATTTTGGTTAGCTAGTGGTTAGTCAATTTGTAGCCAGTAGTTAGTCATTTTGTATTCATTTTGTAGTCATTTTGTAGTTCGATTTTTAGGCAATAGATTAGGTTTGCTTTCAGCTCATTTTCAAGTTCTCCTTATGGACAGTTTTGATGTAACTCTTATTTTCTTGCTCAATAAAGATGAATCCAGCTTTGCACCAGCTCTAAATCTCTCTTAGGAGGCTGTAGCTCTTGGGGTTGGGCCCATCTCAAGCTCCCAGTACCTCCTTTGTTTACTTTCATGTGTCTTTGTTGCATTCTTAGAGTAAAATCTGCTATTTAGATTTAAAATTTGTTGTGTTATTTAGGTTGCTTTTGATGATTAAAGTAGATTTTCATGTTCAGATTGATTTGGATAGATTAATAACATAAAGGATCCTTGGAAAAAGGGGCTCAAGCACCTCTGATCTTACCTCTCCCTCAGTGGGATCGTGAGTTGGGACAAAGGTGACCTTGCTGCCCACAAAAACGCTTCTTTGCTTCACCGTGCAATTATTAGTGTTCGAATCTCATTTGCAGAACTTGATATCAATTTTGGATGCATGTTTAGGTTTATGATTGCTTAGTTTCATAGTTGTTTCACATGGTTTCCTTGCAAATAAACTTCTGTTCATTTGCTTTTGTTGTTAGGTCAGATTAGAGTGAAGTAACTAGGTCATAGGCTTTATAAGTGTTTGTTTGTTTAGTTTGAAAAACCACTTGCAGAGTACCTGTTATCCTTCCTTACCTGCCCATACTCCATCCAACCTACCTGCTTCACCCTTCACTTAGAACCCTTACCTTACCTTTGCCTCATCCGCTTACTTTGCCATGATTCTCATATTCTTGTGCAACATTGTTTCATCCCTCCTTGAATAGATCTCACCATCTACGCCACTCCTCAACTCCATCCTCCAAGTCTTGAACTCCCCTACACCCCTATTTCACCTCCATACTCATTCCTCCATCTTTTTCCCTCCATCCATGCTCCAAAATCCCATTTCGAAACATCATGTAGAAGAATTACAGAACATCCTGTAGAAATCCTGAACATCCTGTAGAACCCCTGCAGACTTCCTGTAGAAGCTCATAAACACGGTTTCTTGGCAGCCAAACTTTGTGAGACTCTTGGGAAGGGTGTTAGGGACCCCTTAGACCCTCTCTGAACCTTTCCAACCTTTCCCAAGCATTTCTCCTCCTTGATCCACCTCTGCACAGTCAAAAATAGTTAGAAGCACATGCATGATAATTCCAACAACTTAAACAAAAATACAAAAAGATGTTTTCTTCAGATAGAGGTAGTCTAGACACATGTATTTTACCTTCATAGAAGTAATGGCATCTCTTTTAGTAGTTTGCATGCTCTCCTTTGCGTCAGTAGGACTAGCTGGTAGAATTAGGGTTTGCTAGGGTTTGCGTTTCTTTTTGCAATTAGATTAGCTTCCTTCGAGTTAGCTTTCATCCATCAATTAAAAAGCTTCTTCTAAGAGCTCATAGAAGTTGGCTTAAGCTCCTAGTGGACTTGTGCCAGCTGACCAAGTGACAGCTGCGGCAAGAGCTAGTACTTGTGCATACAACACCGTCGCTTCCAAGTTTGTTACGAACTACCGGGTTGATAAAATTAAAGAAGGGAGTTCTAGGAGTTGTAGCATTATTGCTACAATACTGGAGCCCACCAGGCATACCGGCTACTTTGGAAGTTTCCAATAAATATCGGATCCGATTAATTCCAGGCATTGAAATCAGTGCAATGTTTACACCAATGGTTGATTCTAGAAAAGGAGAACCCGTCCACATACTAGCTTACTATGGTAATTGTGGGCTTAAAATTTTTGCAAAGCTAGAAGAACTCTTAGCTAATATAAGAGATGGACACTACTTAGGGTTGAAACTATGTTATAGAAGCTTAAGGCTTTGAAAATGCCTCTTCAATCAGATCACGTTGCACGCATAGCAGGAGATGGTGTGGTTGTTCCTAATCACCATCTTGGGAGTTCGCGTGAATACCCACTTATACATGCCTTCACTTTTTTTGCAACCTATACATGCCTTCAGTATTTCTAAGATAGATGTTGTTGCCAATGAGCTAAAATGAATGAGTCGATCAAAGAAAATGCCACTCATTATCTTGCACAATAGACGTACAAGAGGAGGACTTGTCGATAGGCCTGGAAATAAACAATTAATTAAGAACTGGAGAAAAGTTGGTGCACTTTACACCATTCAAAGGAAATGGATTTCTATATTGACAGAAAGGCGGATATGGTAGGAAAAGTAACAGTGCAGAAATGGAAGAAAACGTGTAAAGTGGTGAAACACGGTCACATCTCTTCACTGTGGACAGTGCTTGGGAATAAAACAAATCTATTGGACCTTGGGTAGAGAACATGAAACGTTTCTGACAGATGAGGCAGAGAATCGACAAAACTAAGTAAATGTTGGACTGCTCAGAGTGGCAGATCTGACCAATTTAGAGGCATATTTGACAGGTGTGGAAAAGAACTCAGCAAGATTCATGCTAAGAGGTCAGATCGACAGGCATGTGGCAAGGAAAATGGACCGATACCCTGTGAAATCCACTTAGTAATGAAATAGGTATGTATGCACAGAGTAAAAATATCTACAATGTCGCAGTTTTGATCAGGGGAAAGGAAGAACTAACATGTATATAAAGGCCACAAAACAAGTGGCTCAAATTAGAGTAGGGTAGGAGAATGCCAGTTCTGATACCATGTTAAACTCACATGGAATGCAAACAGCTAATGTGGAAAATAAGCATTAGATGCATATATTATTGACATGATATACATTTATAATACATGGTGTGACCCTTGGATTCATATTCCAAGTGGTCTCTTGGACTCTGGTGGTTGTTCACATTCCACACCAACCCATAGAGGATTAGGTGTTCAAAAATAATTGACAAACTACCATTCGAGTCTATTTGCAAGTTGTAAAGCGGCAAGGCAATGCAATGATCTAGATTTTTGGTAGTCGTAGAATCAACACAATTCAGTAGCTTATGAAAATTTGGTTTATGGTCTATTGATGAAGTATTAAGTGTATGGAGAAGAGGTATCAAGCTTAAAATTGTCTAGAAACACAATGAAGAAGTCACCAATAAAAAAATAATAGGTGATCCATGTAACTGCTTTCCAATCAGGTAAAAGTGCATTTAATTTTTCGTCGTTGAATTTGTTTTATTAGTATAATTTCTGAGTTTTTTGTGTATATATCAGATGAAGAGAGACTAATAATCTCTCTCAATAGTCTTACATTTTATTGCACAAATTGCTAAGTTTTTGCAGGTTCCAAGACAATGAAGAAGATCACTATATGCACGAGTGCCTTTTAAAGACCAAGTTTATTTCAGAAGAGAATGAGTATTCAATGTCAAATCAGATCCATTACATGATTACTACTAAACAGATACCAATTTTACCATTGTTACTCATTCTAAGTCTGCAGCCAATCCATAACTATCCATCTTCCTACTACCAAAAACTCATTTCCTTTGCAATCTTCATACTTTCCTACCTCAATTTCACTCACCCTCAACCCAAAAATAAATTCATTCAACTCCCTTACAAAGTTGAGTCAACCCATTTTCCTTTTTCCTTCCTTTCAAATAAACCTTGCTTCAATGCAAATTTTCCATCTATAGTCCTTTAAATTATTATTTCATACTCACATTAGATGATGGAGGATTCATTAGAGCCTCCCTTCTAACAAATCTTGCCCCATCATTAGGGGATTTTTGAGGTCTAAAATGGGCCTCCTAAGGAAATTATAAAATAATAGTGGAAATAATAAAAAAAAGGTTAGATGACATCATCAAACACTCGTTGGATGCATAATTTGATTCATCATCCAAGGATTACCCATGTTGCATACTTTTGATGGATCCTGCTACATAAAAAATGAGAAATATAAGAAAAACGTGATTGCAATCACGTTTTTTTATGTATTTCTAATTTTTGGTGTAGAAGGGTCCATCGAAAGTATGCAACATGGGTACCCTTTGATGAGGAATTAAATTTTACATCCAACGAGTAGTCTCGCTCGAAATTTGAGTAAAACCTTAGGGAGATAAGTTTAAAATACAAGTTGAAAAAACAATTTTATTATTTTATTATTTTTTAGTGTTTTTACTTTTTACTCCAAAAATGGTGAATCATCCCCCATGGTTGACATCATCATATTGAATCCTATTGGTCCTTAAAAAATTTATTTTGGTTGTACATTTTTCTTAGGAGGCCGATTTCAAACCTCAAAATTCCCCTAATGTGACTCTGACACATCATCTGGGATCAAGACTAGAGATTTTTCAAGTACCTTGAGGCTTGCATTCCTTAATGGCAAGTTCTCTCCCAATAAACAGTAGGAATAATCAATGTCCCCTATTTATCGGATCTTCTACGTGACTCAACTACAACACATCTATTTGTACCTAGTAAGATGTACTTAGGCATCTTGACTCTCATTGACATCAATGGTAAGTAGTATCGTGTTGGTTAATGGCATTCGTTAATGGCAAGTAATCCAACAATTTCTTTTCTATATCCGACATCAACACATCTATTCACATAGATAATAATTATTCCACTGAGTGGGAACGAATGAAGACTACATGATTTCAGCAGTTTGCAGCAAGACTCAATTCAACATCCATAGCAATAAAGATTCCAATCTCATCCTCAATTCATACAACCAAGAGAAAAAAAGCAAGATCTGATTCTTTTACTTCACATTCCATGATCCAGCAGTAGCAGCCACACTCTTCTATATACATAGCTTGTACATTTTTCAGGTAGGTGAAGGTATGTTTTTTTCTAATCTTTAATCATGTAATTCCTTAAATGCTAAAATTGTGATTTTGGAAAATTCCTCACCTCATTTATATTCCCTTTCTCATTTGCCAAAAACTAAAAACACCTTTAGTTGGGGGGAAGGGATATTCACATTTCATGTCACATTTCATTTCATCCTAACCAACATATTTTTCCCAATTAAATATTATTGTATTTTGATTCCAAAAGTTTATATGTTTTGCAACGATCAAATTGATGAGCACATTAAATGGTTCACAGTCACTATGTGACTTAAAAACGAATTCTCAATGTTTTCAAGTATTTTGATGCAACAAAAATAACAAAAGTATTGTTACACAAGAACCAATACTCATAAAATTTTGGTTGTCACACAAGAACCAACCATAAAAATATATATGTTGCAATCAAATGTATTTCAAAGTACACTTTGCAAAAAGAATAAAATTGTAAAATGATATGATTATGAAAAGTTAAAATAGAATCAACACAAAGCCAAAGCTCATAGAGAAGCAAAACAATTCAAGAAGATAAACTTATGATTAAGGGAATCTATTAAATAGTTGCATGAGGACATGCAACATCTTCGGTTGGGGGGTATGTTGGGTCTCCAAAATGTCATCCAATTTCACCCACATTTCCATCATTTTACCCTCATTCTGTAACTTTATCGCACCATAACCCTACATTAAGTAACCATTTTCATGATCATATGGGTTTATCATTATTATTTTCCAAGTCATTGATTTTAAGTATTTTAAGGGAATTTGTGAATAAACATTAGGAATTAATATGTTTTTGTATATATCTAAAAGTGTTATGAGTTTTGTGATATTGTAGGCCTACTTGGAGATTCTTGAAGGGTCCTATTTGGCCACACAACCACAAGTTCAAATTTCAAATTCCAACTCATAAAGATTTGTGGAATAATTGTAGAAGATGTGGATCATTAACTATGCACATTCAAAGGTGAAGAATTATGGATGAGAGAATTTGAGAGGATTTGTATCTTACATTTTTAGGTGATTGGTTGTAACTACAAGAGATAAATGTGGAATTAGGAGAGATATAAGGATCTATATTTATTGAATAGTTATCCTCAATTTTTGTATAAATAGGAGTGCACCCTTCATACAAAGGTTTGTTAGTTGTAAGTGTTAGTTGTTAGGTGTTAGTATTGGTTAAGTATTATTTGCAAGGTTGTTAGTTGGTTAGGTGTTAGAGGTGTTAGTGTTGGTTACCAAGTTAGTAGTTAGTTGCTAGTTGTTAGTTGGAGGTTCCAAGTTCCATCCAAGATGTGATTTGTAAAGTGAGGATAGAGAATTCTTGTAATATCTTGTAACTTCATTTTATGAAATACATACTGCCACTTTGATCTCCAAGATGTGATAGTTATTCAATGTGCTTGTTGAGGAATGGAGGGCCCCCATCAACCACAGTTTGCATACCTTTGTGCATATTGGTAACATAGTATAGTTATGTTATTTCATTTATTTTCAGCAAGTGTGTTTTCATTTTATGCAAGAGTTTGTTTCGTTTCAACAAATGTGATTTCATTTATGCAAGTGTGGTGTGATTTCAATTATGCAAGTGTGGTGTGATTTCAATTATGCAAGTGTGGTGTGATTTCATTTATGCAAGTGTGATTTCAATTTCTTTATGTTAGGTTTGGTTTGGATTAGATTTGTTTAATTTGTTTTGAAATTAGTTTCAATTGCATTAGATTAATTTATTCTGATAAATAACCACCTAATACATATAGTACAGGTATAGCTCATCAGTCTACGAACCCCGGGTTGACAATTAATGATAGGGATTTAACTCACAATTAAATCACCCAACAGTACTAATGTTCTTCTTCTAGAGGCTTTCTCTCTCTTTCCTTGCCATGAAAGCACCTTATATACATTGCAATTGTATGTCTTACAGTGTCAACGTACTTGCATGTTTAAAAAAAAATTGTATAATCGCTTATGTTGATGATTGCAGCCAAGGAAAATTCCTCAGAATAATGGCAACTAGCCTTATTTCCCGATTTGGGTTCCTACTCCAAACAATGTGATGTATAATTGACACTTCATATTAAGGAAACCCCCTTGGTTGACAGATTCTCGGAACTGTCAACAAGAACCTAATTTTTTTTTATTTGAGTTTGTTGTAGTGTGCAAGCCTTATGACTATATTATAGATGAACATAAACTCAATATCTTTCCTTCTATTTTGAAACATATAGCCCTAAGGTGGTTCATGAGTATTGAAGGGAAAAAATGAAACAAGAGTTTAACAAAAAAATGCAGAGATTGTTGTTGACCTCTAGATACAAGAGATGAGATCTTTCGAATTATTGAAGGAGACAATGGATCCCTAGAGGAATTTGGAGAAATATTTCAATTAAGCGACAAGAGAGTGCATAATGGCACCCTAGATATGACCCTTTGAAACTTGTTATGTTAAAGGGAGTAAGATAATAATTAATGGAGACATTGAATCTCCTGGCCAATTCAGATATCTACGCTTTTAGATTATTCTACTGACAAGTGAATTTTCAAAAATCATGCTAGAGAAAACAAGAAGAAAGATAGATATGGCATATGCTTTTTAAGTCCTTCTACTTCTTCCCCTATGCTCACAAAAAATGAAATAGGAGGAATTATAAAAGATATGAAAACACAAATCTTTCACTCATTAGTCTTATAGGATCGGACACCTTGCATGCCAAGAAAAGCAAGAAGAAACAAAAAGTGAATTAGTTATCTTTCATCCCAATTGTACCAAGAGACACCCTCGGAATGAGTGTCCACTTAAGAACATAGAATTGTGTACACTTTGTGAGGAACAACATCCTACCAATAAATTTCCTTCCTTGCCAAGATTGAAGGTTATCTACCAAGGAGATGAAGGAGACATTGAATTAATATGCTTCATCAACCAAAAGAGGCTAGTGGGACCAAGACCTTATCAACAAGGTATGGGTTAGTATTTCAATAATTACCCTACACAATTTAAACTTTTGTCTTGGTTCCCACCTATCGTTCACCTTAGTCCATGCCTAACCCATGGTAATGTTGAAACCAACCTATCATCCCTCCTTACCAACAATTCCAAAACCAATCAACTTGAAGGAATAATTATGACCATGGTTGGATGCCTCCTATGACTCAATCGCCAAGCTTAAAATGTCCTCCCTTAAAACCTAGCATACCTTGGAACATTGCTCCACCAAAGAAGGCTCATCTTCTTATCTAACATAATGCAAATATCATTAATAAGTAGGCAAAACCTATTTATAATAGTGGGGCCACTTTCCAAACATATTCCCAATAAATTCAAGAGATAAACCTTAGATCAAGGAAAGTCCTACATGAACCTTTTTATCCTTCCACAAGAATATCCAAAGAAGGAAGAAGAGAAGCATGCACCTCACAACTTCCTCCTTTCCCTAAGAGATTTACCATTTAAAATACACATATGCCTGAAGAGTTTGAAATTCTATGAGAATTAAAGAATTTATGTGTTGAGATACCATGTTTATGGGCCATCAAGGATGTGCCCATATATAACAAGTTTATCAAAGAAGAATGTATTAAAATGCCAAGAAGAAGTAAAATGGATGCCCCTATAATCAATGTTATAGGGAAACTACCTTATCTAATGCATAGGAGGGCGATCGTTACCAAGTATCTAGATCTCGACAGCTTTGTTGTAGATGTACATATCAACCAACTATTAGTACAAAACACCTTGATTTATGGTCCTTCAATTGGCCGATAGATCCACAATAATTCCAAAGTGCATGAAAGAATATGTCATGATGTCAATAGACTCATAATATTACACCACTAATTTCCTAGTCCTACATCCAAAAAATGAGTTCAATGGATATTCAATTGTTTTATGGAGACCTTAGTTAGCTACAACGAGTGTCTATATTAGTTGTAGAGCTAGTAATATGACTATTACTAATGGGAAATTCTAGAAGCAAATTGTATTTTATCCTCCTCTTCAAACCCTTAATTGAGGAATATTTTCCTATTTAGGTGGAAGACGAAGATGAATAAAATTCCATCCTTTCATTATTGTATCCTATTTTCACCATTGCAAAAAATAATAGCAACAAGCAAGCTAATGAAGATGACTTATTATGCAAAATCAATATCTTGCTATTATGAAAATTAACAACCTAAATAGTGATTAAACCATAGGACAACCTAGTAGCCCAAAGAATAATGGGTGGGAAAAATATTCACCACTGTATATGATAAAGAAAATTCCAAAATGTTTGAAGTCAAACCCTATAGACTGCTAACATCAACACCTCCCTTACTATTAATCAAGAAAAAAGTTGGTCACAGTTTGGAGGAAGCACATTGATTCTTTTGCATAGCATTATAAGGGGATAAAAGGAATCCATCCATCTAATTATACCCATCACATTTACATTAAATAAGATCATAAGCCCATTCACCAACCTCAAACAAGGATGAACAATGCATTAAAGGAAATTGTTAGGGAGGAATTGTAAAAGCTCTTATATGTTGGGTTCATTTATCTTATTTCTAGTAGTGAGTGGGTGTTTCCTCTGGTTATCGTTTCAAAAAAGAATGGGAAATGGATAATATGTGTGGACTACCATGAATTAAATAAATCCACTACAAAATATTACTTCCCTTTACCCTTTTTTTTTTTTTTTATACCACATGGTGAATCGGTAACTGCCTGGCCTAATCTAGGGGAGACCCAGGATCAAACCTTAACGCTGCCACTATAACACCAAGAGCATAACCAACCACCTGCAAATCAGTTATACTAAGTTCCTATGATTTTAGCAAGAGCAGACTCAACGGGAAAGGGGAATCCGCCCCTCTAGCCGCCACCACAGTAGGTCAATGTACTCAATGAGATTTGAACTCGGGTCTGCCTGGGCATCGCCCATATGACTTTACTGTCAAACCACACATCACTGTACTACTTCCCTTTACCCTTCATTGATCAAGTCTTGGATATTTTGGAGGGAAAGCAAAATAAAAATATGTTCGAATTTTCCTTAGCCATGCAAGGTACTACAAAAGGTTCATTAATTTTTTTAGAAAAATTGCTTTTCTTATGTTTTCCTTATTTACCGAGTGCTCGGTTTTTTATCGATAATTCAAATGTCAAGAAGCCTTTGAAATAATTAAGAAAAAACTTATATCAATACCTATCCTGTAGGGCCCCAATTGGAATTTACCTTTTGCATATCCACAATGATGCTTTAGAGAGGAAAATAGGGGTAGTGTTTGATCAACAACTAGACAAGATTCCTTATGTAACATATTTCGTTAATGTAAATATGTGTCTAAACCCGAGTTAAATTATAATGTAACTAAAAAATAATTTCTCGTTATTGTTCATTCTCTAAATTAATTTAAGCATTATATCATTGGTTACCAATTTTTTATACACGTTGATCGTGCTACTATCAAGTACTAAACTAACAAGCTCAACAGCAAGTATAGGATTATTATATAGTTGCTATTATTGCAACAATTTGATCTGACAATAATCAACAAGCCTATAAAAGAGGATGTTGTTATAGATTTTTTTCCCAAACTAACTACTCCTCTAGATGAGAGCATGTTGGATGATCGCTTCCCCAATGAACAACTCTTTTCCATCTCAACATATACTCCTTGGTTTTCCAATACAACAAACATCATGGCTATAGGAAATATTCATCCCCATATATCCTACAAGGAGATATGTAAGATAATTCAGAAAAGTGCCTCTTACACATGAATTGAAGGTTGCTTTTTCAATCTAGGGAATAACAAATCCTAGGAAGATGTGTGAGGGAAGATGAAGTGTATGATATTCTAGAGGTCTATAATGACGAGCATTGTGGTGGGAATTTTGCAACCAAAAGGATAGCCTCCAAGATCCTACAAACTAGTTACTTTTGGCCTACATCTCACAAATATGCTAACATGTACACCTCTAAGTGTAATAAATGTTAGAGAATGTGAGAGCCCACTATAAGCAATGGAATTCCCTTCCATCCACAAGTTTCACTTGAACCTTCTAAGAAACAAGGGATGGAATTCATTGGACCCATTGATCCTCCATCAGGGAAAAAGAAGTACATCATTATGTTTACTAATTATTTGATTAAGTGGTAGGAACTAAAAGTAGTCAAGGTAGCCACAAAGCATAAGGTAGCAAGAATTTTGAGAGAAAACATTTTCTACAAGTTTGAATTTCCAAAATAAATAGTTACAGATCAAGGGACCCAATTCATTTCCAACCTTATAGGAAATAATTATGGAGAAACATCGCATCCATCACAAGAAGTCTACTCCATATCATGCTCAAGCTAATGGACATGTTCAGATGAAAAATAAATATTTGGAAAACATCCTCACTAAGGTAATCAACATGAGCAAGAGACATTGGGCTAACAAACTCACTGAGTCAACATGGGCCTACAACGCTACCCAAAAGACTACAATAGGGTTCACCCCTTATCAGCTGGTCCATGGAAAGAAGGCTATGATTCCCATTGAGGATAACTTCACAACTGAAGATGGCTCTAATTGAGGTTCAAAGCGGAAATAATATAATAACTATATACATTAGAAAAACGTAGGATGCGAGGTGTCTTTCAAACTGAGATGATCTAGATGAAAAGGAAGATCCAGAATGAAAAAATCATCAAGAATAAATGCTTCAAGGAAGGTGATTGGGCCTTGCTTTATGATTCAAAATTTAAATATTTCAAATGTAAATTTATGGCCAGGTCTTTAGAGCCATACTTGGTAGAGAAGTGCTATGACAATGGCACTGTGTAAATCAAAACAATTGATGAAGAACAAAATCTTTTCCTAGTAAATGGTTTTAGACTCAAAATATATAAGAGAACTTTGTAAAAATATGATTTTATAAATACAATCAAGAGACAGGCTTGGATGTTGTTGAGAGTAGAAATGTTCCCAACCCATCCAATGCCCGATGAAAATAAAAAAGAAAAAAAAAGGAATAAAGGAATAAAAAATCTCTAGTAAAAACTTCCTTTGAAGCACCTAGGAAAAAATCGAAAATTGAAAACATGTACGATGAAATTTCTGAGTTTTTAAAATAAAATTCCCCTACCACGAAAACCTTTACAAGCCTGCTAGGGAAAGTCAATGGTGAAAACCAAAAATGACACCGCTACCTTGTGAAAAAGAGAGAATTTTTTCAATTAATCATTTTCTTTCAATTTTATGATTTGTAGATTTCCAAGCCTACCTACAGTAGAAAAAGTACTACAATCAAACAATAAGGCTACAATAAAAAATCAAAAAACTATGCAACAAAACTTGGGCTCATGTATCATACATTTCATGAAGAAAAAAAATCATGCATTACCTGTCAGAGTTTTCTATTTAATACACGCTTCCAAATTCACCATTCATCATGCACAATCCATGCTCATCCATAAATACCACTTCCACATTTCCAACCTCCCTTGCAAGCTCGGCATTCTCACCAAATTAACTTCTATAGGAAGGCCACAACCAATCCTATAAATCTATATGAAAGCTTTATGTAGTCTTGTAAATCTACATGAAGGTATGGAATTCATTAGAAGCTACACCTCAAATAAAAATCCATGATCAGGCCCTAGAAATTACAAGGATAGTTCCAATGATGCATACAAAGCACTCAAGAAGAAGATAAAACTAGGATTGCATCTCATATAGGTTTCCTTCTCCTCATCTAGGATCCTCTACAAAAGAAATTATACAGCAACAACCTTCGATTCAACCTCCATGACACCACCAGTTGAGCTAGAAGATACACAACCCTCAAGTATGCATCCTTGAGCCACTCACTCTTGTATGGATTGTATGTAAAATACATTATGCATAATACAAGTTCAAATTTGTTATAAAGGTGACAATAATAGATAACTCCAAAAAACGTTGTACATGTTAGAGTGGTGGTAGTCCCATCAAGCAAAGGACATCTGCAAGATCCTCCACGCACATGATTGATTATAGATTGAACTCAGCAAGGAAGTGGTCATGTCAAAGATCAGTGTGTGTTTGACTACTTGACTTTTCAATCATCACTCACCATGCACCAAACCACCACCTAACAGTTAGACAAATTGATGAGGAGCTCACATATTCACATGCAAACAAGAATCTGTCCAAAAAAAAACACTTCACTCTATATTATAGGGTTTCTACCACTATAATTTTTATATAGGGTTTGCTACAAGAAAAAAACCTATAGGTTCTGCTTCTACAAGAGTTGTTCACATGGGGTCTACAGGAAGAACAATTTTAATTTTTTGCAGCTAAGCTTTCTATAGATGTGACCATCACCTCCTATATAGTCACCCAGAATATTGTCTCACTTTTTATTTTCAGTGCTACCTTTTTTCTCATTATAATCATAGTGCCACCATCAAATGGTACTTTGTATTCGTTTAGATATATAGTCAATCATCAGAAATAACCACAATATTGTTTGCATATTTGAGATGTATTCGCATACAAAAACCTATAAATCTCCTACAATCTTATACAATGGGAGTTTGGTTCAACTGAAGATAACCCAATAATACTACTAAAATCCACAAAAATCTTGGCGTGGTAAATATATCTTAGAGAATATGGTTAGTTTTCCTTGAAAATTTAAAGGGGTATGATGATTACCTATCTTTGTATTTTGATTTGAATTTTTAGATCTATAGAGGGAAAGAAAATGTTACAGCAATAAAGAGATTGGAAATTCATAATAATGAGACCATCCTTGGTAGGGTAATATGTTTACCTACAGACCTGCTCTAGGACAAAGGAAAAAGGCAAGGGTCCACCCTTTCCAAGGAATTATTTTTCCTATAGAATGAACAATTAATTAAGGATAAAAATGGAATCAAAAGAAAGAGTGTACCAACCCCCTAGAATGAATTTTTCTATCACATCTTATGTGTATTTTTGTGAGGGGAGGGTCAGTGTAGTGTATGCCTATCAATTCCAAATACTTTACCACTTGAGACACCAAGCCCATATTCCACTAGCTCAAACACTTAGTATTCCTTGTTTATTGTTACAATCCTTAAATGATATGAATGTTAAGGTCAAGTTAGGGAAACAAGAACCTTTAGCCCACCATGGGCTATTCAAGTCAATAGTATTTGATGCACAAAGAGAATAGATTATTAGAATCTATCCACTCTTGAGAGGGGGATGAATCAATAGTCAAAAGGGTTTATACAATTTTTAAATATTTTTGCCAAAACATTAAATGATCAGTAACCCAACATAAAACAACAAATTTGAACATGTAAACTTTACATAAAAATAAACACATAAACATCATAATAAACACTAATATAATCATGCACAAGGAGACACAAAGATATCTAGTGGAAACCCTAAAGGGGAGAAAAACCACCTTGATGTTGTTGCACTACTTCTCTTCATTTTATTATGAATCATCAAAAATCTTTACAAAGTTTAGGTAGACACTACTAGCTAGGAGCCAAAACCCCTACTACACTTTGCTGCCCACCACCAGCTAGGAAGCCCCAACTCCCTATCAATTGTTTGTTGGCCACTACCAGCAAGGAGCCACTACTCTTATCTTGGAAAGCCACCACTTTCCATAGGCCCCAACCTCCTCAATTTTTACATCCCATGATTTCATTCATTTTTAGATTGGACCCCAAAGCAAATAATTTAACTTTGCAACACATAAATAAATCAACACTCTCTGCTACACAATCTCAACCTCTCTAATTATTTCTCTTTGCTACATATATAGAAACAACATCATTATTTACTATAGCCAAAACTAATCTCCAACACCAAAATATTGTATTTATACTAATTTCTCTCTCATTAGGCTAAGACCAAATCAACACATTAATTACACACCATTTCTCTTGATGACCACATCAAATAAGCTCTCGCACCAAATACCATGGGTAAAACCCATGGTAGTTTCCCATGGTTTTCTTTTCTCAACCTACAAGCATGGACGTTGGTTCTCCGCACCAAATTTGGGTTACCTCTGCCAGTTATGAACTGATAATCCACATTTGTAAACTTACCTCCGCAATTTGTGGACCATAAATTGCGTCTATTACATAATTTAGGGAAAACTAAAGAGTCTTCACCTAGATCTACAGCAAGCCCTCAATATAGCAAAAACACACCAAAATACACAATTCTAACCACCTGAAACAATAGAAACACACCTGCAATAATGATACACCAACAACCAAGCCAAACCACATCTAAAGCTAGACATAAATGCCGACCAAATAACATTGTTGCCAACATTCTCCCCCTTTGGCATTGATACAAACCTAACAGATCCTTCAATTTGAAACTGGCCTATGAAAATTGATCTCATTTTTCTTTCCCCCGCTTTTACGTCAATGGAAAAGGGCTATGAATGAAAATATGACATCAATGTCAACGGTGCCAACAATGTTCAAAAGAATCCCCTTGGAAACAATTTAAGTTTGATTTTCTTAAAGAGCAATATAATATAACATGGCCAAACACTCTCTCCTTATGGCATCATGGCAACAAGTAGTTCTCTATCCTTTTATCAGCAACATAAAAGTTTGATCAACAATATTGTCCTCACCAAATCATAGTATCAGTTTACATTAGTAATAACATAAAGTACAAGTCATCGATATGAACTTTCACACAAAGTACAAGTCATCGATATGATCTTTCACACAAAGTACAAGTCATCGATATGACCTTTCACACTTGCCCATACTCTCTCATCAATAACAATACAATATGATGAAACCTTGGCAGAATTACCATTTTTTCCATCTCTCATTAAAAACTTCATATTTAATAATCCTCTAATCTAAATATAATAATGTTGTTGCAAAAATACTTTGAATATAAAGCAACAATTATTTCAAATAATATGCCCCCAACAATAATATTAGACCAACAAAATAGCACACCTCACACTTAATCATACAAAGATTTGACATTAGAAGACTATGGAGGAAATACATAAACAATACATATGTGACATAACACATGCACCCCATACAAAAACTACAAGCCCCATGACAATACAATAGGAGCACAAATACTCTTTTTCATATACATTCAGCCCATGAGGATTAGATCACCAACTACTAACAACAACATGATTTAAGGAATCACTCAACAAAAGTTATGTTCATGTGATCCACTAATAGACACTATCACAATTTCAATCAAGATAGCTACAACATATTCACTAGGACTCAATATTACATGGCTTCAATAAATAATACTCGACATGCATAGTACCAGCCTAGATCCATCTTAGCTTTGGATCTATCAAGTGCCGAGAGGGATCAAATCTCTCGAGGAAAAAACCTCTTTTTTGAGTGCAAAACTTGAGGAAATATTTGCACCTCAAGATATTTGATCCCTCTCGGCACTTGATAGATCCGTAGTTAAGATGGATCTAGGCTAGTTTCAGTCGTGTACGGCCAAAGAAAATCTAAAAAACATATGATTCATTTTATCAATATTATGTAAATTCATCTAATATTAATATGATCATTTTAAATATGCAAAATATATTTGAGATTAATGTGGTCATTTTAATTTTAAATTTTCTTAGTTACCTCAGTTCGTCGAAATGATAAATATTGTTAATAAATTTAATGATGAAATAAAAATTTTGAATTTAAAGTGACAATGTAGTAGTGTTAATGATAGAAAATGTGAATAATAAGAATATAGTCAATTACAAATAGTCTTCATTATCTCAAACTATTTTTTTCTACTATTCTTATTGTCACCCTTGTTACTTTTGTCATCTTTTCATATCGATTATATGAAAAGGACAAGTTAAATCATAAACCATTTAAATCTTTAGCTTGAGCTATTGTAGTAAACATCATATCTTGTCTCTCTTTCTCTCCAATATTAATAGGTTGAATTACTATAACACAAAATTCAATGTAGATTGCTAATAATTTTTTGTGCTTACACTAAAATCAATGCATAATGTTAATCCAATCACTTTAAAATTAATGTACCATCATACATCCAATTACATCAAATTAGAAATCAACATCTACACTGAAATCAATGCATCTAATGCAAGAAATCAAATAAGATTAGAAAATAACATTTACATTGAAATCAATGCATCTAATGCAAGCAATCAAATAGGATTAGAAATCAACATTTACACTCAAATCAATGCATCTAGTGCAAGTAAGAAAATAGGATTATAAACCAACATCTACATTGAAATCAATGCATCTAGTGCAAGCAATCAAATAGGATTATAAATCACCATCTACACTAAAATCAATGCATTTAGTGCAAGCAATCAAATAGGATTAGAAATCATCTACATTGAAATCAATGAATCTAGTGCAAGCAATCAAATATTACTAGAAATCGACATTTACATTGAAATCAATGCATCTAGTACAAGCAATCAAATAGGATTAGAAATCACCATTGACATTGAAATCAATGCATTTAGTGCAAGAAATCAAATAGGATTAGAAATCATCTACATTGAAATCAATGCATCTATTCCAAGCAATCAAATATCATTAGAAATTAACATCTACACTAAAATTAATGCATCTAGTGCAAGCAATCAAATAGGATCAGAAATCACCATCTACACTGAAATCAATGCATCTAGTGCAAGAAATATTCTTGCCTATCTCCCCCCTCCATCTCTCCTTTTTTGTCTCTCTATCTGACCCCCACAAACACACATGCTCTCTCACTCCATATCTAACATCTCTCTGTCCCTCCCTCCCTCTCTCCATCTCTCTCTTCTTCCCTCTCTTCACTTTCCATCTATAGATCTCTATCTCCCTTTGTCTCTATATATCACCCTCAAAACATACACTCTCTTTCTCTAATCTATCTATCTATCCCTCCCTCTTCCTCTCCCTCTCTCTCTCTCTTTCTCTTCCCCTTCTCTCCTTCTCCCTCGCTTCTATCTGTCTTCCCTCCTGCTGTCATCTCTCCCTCTCTCTACATCTTCCTTATCACTCCCTCTCTCTCTCCACTTTTCTCTCTCTATTTCTTTCTTATTACCTCCCTTTCTCTCCCCCTCCAACTCTATATCTCTTCATCTCCCTCTCTCCACTCTCTCTCTCCCTCTCTCTCTTCACCCTCCAACTATGCTACTATATCCCTCCCTCTCTCCTTTCTCCTTCTCTCCCCCATTCTGTCCATCTCTCCTTCTTTGTCTCTTTATCTCACCCCAAACATGCACACTCTCTCTCCATTTCTCATTTTGTATGTATTTCTTCTTCACTCCCTCTCTCCCCCTGCAAATCCATCTCCTTATCCCTCCTCTCTCCTCCTCTCTCTCTCCCTCTTTCATCCTCTCTCTCTCTCTCTCTCTCTCGTTTTCTCTCTATTTTTCCTCCAATCTTGTCTTTCTCTCTATTTTCCCTCAAATCCTCTCTCTTCTCCCATCACTCTATCTATCTCTCTCTCTCTCTCTCTCTCTCTCTCTCTCTCCAAGTATGTTACTATATCCCTCCCTCTCATTGTCTCTCCTTCTCCCCCCTTCTCTCTGTCTCTCCTTCTTTGTCTCTTTATCTCACCCTTAAACATAGACTCTCTCTCTCCATATCTCCCTTGTCACTCCCCCTATCTCTCCACCTCTATCACTATGTCTTTGTTCTTCCCTCGCATATATATCTATTGTTAATATATATCATGATATATTAATATATATTATAATATAACAAATTTAATATTGTATTAATCCAAATATTAATATTATAATATATTAATATGAATATTAAATTTAATAATAATAGTAATATTAATATTAGAGTTAATAATATTTTTTTCATGGTATTAATAATAATTTGGCGTACAGGCTTCACCTAAATAAAACCTCTTTTTTGAGTGTTAGCAAGTATAAAGAGGTTTATGGAGTAAATATTAAAAAAAGTTTTATTTATTTACAGTACCTCTTATATATATATATATATATATATATATATATATATATATATTATTTATCCTATCTCTTTTATTTACCATGGTATTTGGCCCATAGACTTGGTATATAATTAGATGTTGATTTCTAACCCTATTTGATATATTGTTATTAATTTACCATACCTTTTATTTATTTACCATACCTCTTTTCTTTTTATTTATTTACCATATCTCTTTTATAAATATGGTATTTGGCCCATGGTATTAATAATTATTTTTCCGGTGGTATTTGACCCATAGGTTTATTCGTAAATATAAAGAGCTTTATGGAGTAAATATAAAAAGAGGTTTTATTTATTTATCGTGCCTCTAATCTATTTATATTTTTATTTATTTACCATACTTATAGAATAAATATTAAAAAAAATGTTTTATTTATTTACCATACCTCTCATTTATTTATATTTTTATTTGTTTACCATATATCTTTTTAAGTGTTCATATATTTAAAAAATATTTATAAATCTCTTTAAATTGTTAAGACTGACATTAGATTAAAAATATTAAATGTTAAACCGTACATGTTTAGTTTACCATTTATGTTTACATTTCTTTTAGTAAAAATCTAGCCCATACCCCAATTATGAAACCTTTCAGCAATATACAATTGACACATCATTTATACGTAAACTACCTTACCCCAATTATGAAACCTTTCAGCAATATACAATTGACACATCATTTATACATTAGCTACCTTCAGCAATATAAAATTGACACATCATTTATACTTAAACTACATATAAGTCTTTGGCATCAATGGATTTCATGCATGGAATAAGACAACACCCTTAGCATCCCTACAATAACCACAATATTAGCTTGCCTCTGCGACAAGCAGATGCTCTATCGAGCAACATATGCGCGCTTATGTCATTGATATTACATCCCTGCAAAAATTGTTCACATACTAATACATCTTCAGATCCATCCTCTTATCTCCACGCATAGGTTTCTCGCACAATAATGGTCTCACCCAGTATCTGGTATTCAATGGTATCTGCAAATCAATACATAAGTTTACGTTAATGTCCATGCGTACTATTACCTCTGCTACATTGATCTCCTGGAAACCATACTTTGTCACAGCTAACCCATTAGCACAACAACAAGCTCTATCTCTGGAAGGAGTTCTTTATCATCACACATCATCTAACCTCTTCATTTTCTACAGCCTCACCATGCTCCCACGATCTGATATGGAATTCATTGCGCAAGTATTTGTCATCCATCTATGCAATCTTTTTGTCCTTCATGTTTGACTATCACAAATTGACCTCAACAGCTGAACATGCACATTGCAAACAACATATTTGATTGAATAATTTATATGTCGCATTAGATCATGTACATGAGCATACATTATCCAGAGCACTCAATCTCATTCTTTTCTCACACCCGATGAATGCCATCCTCCATAGACTCTCCCACATACACTAGTTCAGTTGTGAATCAAATTGCACTACAACCAGTTTCTTACTTCGATCTATCTCTGCATTAATTCAATCTCAATCGCTTTTTAGTTCATTGTGCCTCCAACTCAGTCCATATTCTAACATGTGTATTGATTCTCTTCATCTATGAAATGCCATCAAACTCTGCTTTGCAAATTGTCATACGCTTCAAGCTTATGTATCCATTACCTTAGATCACACCATATTTTATTGCAGCTACAAGTGTGCATAAGCACATAGGTGAAAATTGCTCACCTTCCAAAACTTCCCATCGATCCACACTTGACATTCATACAGATATAAGGATACACAACGTTATATTACACATTCAGTCTCCATACAATGAAAGACAGCGCAAGAGCTACGCACAACTATACCAACGCATTATTTTTGGTCACTGTAAAATATGTCATACATCCATCCTTTAGATCTTAAATGCACAGTTATGTATTACAAACAACTATTAAGCTTGGAAACAAGGTGCATCGCGCTACAATCTGTCCACAAACAATAGACCATGCAGCTTGGATCCATGTTTTGTAGGTTGAATGCTCACACCATCAGCTCACTACAGGTTTATAACATAGACAACCTCTATTCTAATTAGATAATTCGACCAATTACAAGGGACACACATTGTACGTCCGTTGGGTATTCAAATCACTTCCAATCCGACCTCACATCGATCCATTTGATGCCATATTTAAATTAATTTCTGAATGATTAAATTTGATCTCATCAATCACCTTTGAAACCAAATCCACGTGGATGTTTGACTAGATCAATCGACTATGTCTTCATTCATTGCCACCGGCATTGTTGGACCATATCACACGCATTAAACTCACTCTATTACACCAAATGACTAAATCGAACTAATTTGTTACGTTCCTTGGAGGCAAATTCAAACCATACATTGCATTCATAACGTTCATGCTTTGAACCAAATCAAACGTTCACTAACTAAACAATTAATTTGTTCATATATATCTATACAATGCATTCCATCCATAACATTTAATGTGATCAAGCTTGTATTTTAATGATACTAAATGCTCCATAGCCAGACAATTAAATAGTACACCCAACAACACAAGTGATTGATAAAATCTAACAACTTGATCCACTATAACTCCAGTGATCTCATGATAAACACATTCATACCATGTTGTGACCAAATCAATGGACCACGGACCAAATCGTTGAGC